>JAUZNK010037046.1:0-17808 GCA_035046665.1 Euphysa ruthae
ATTAATAACATGGAATAGCAAAAAAAAAAAAAAAAAAAAAATCGCCAACCATATTCACCTAATTTTGTTTACAGCCACATCAATAGTCATCAATATGTTTAATACTCAGCTAAATCGCAAAAGCCCTACACCACCAGGGAACTTTTGAGTCGCTTTTATGAAACTTCCTGAAACTTTGCATGTGTATATATTTGTCATTTTTCAAGATATTAGTTAAAAAAAAATTAGAAAAAATGGCGTAATTCTTTATGACGTCATTTCATTCACTGAATCGTTTTGACCAAAAAATTGTTATTTTGGTGTTCTTATTAAATTATAGTTTACAAGACAACTATAGATGATTTTTTCTTTGTTGTTTTTCTAAACGTCGTGCTAGTGATATGTCTTGTTGGGTTCTGAAGGGAATTGGGTTTATATTTTGGAAAAATTTTTTGTTGGTTCGACACCTGTTGACAATGTGACGTCGTGAGAAAATTTGATTATTTCTAAAAAAATAAAATTTATGAATAATTACTGTAAATAGATTTTAGGAAAAGTCATAAAATTTTAAGAAAGTAACACAAATAGTAAAGAAGTTATACTAAAATAACCAGTACGAATAGGTCACTCAAAAAATTAAAAACAAATATTCCACTTAACTACAATTAACAAAACATGATTCGAGAAAAAAAAAGAAAAGGAAAAAAAATTATTTTGAGTATCAAGTGGTAAAATAAATAATGTTCAACACAAAATCATTTCAAAATTAAATAGATGGCTATATATTGTCAAAGCATAGTCACACAATTAGAGATGTGGAGTTGATGGTCACCAATATTTCATTTTGTTGCGTTGTAGGGTGAAGAAACTTTTAACTAAATGTCGAAAAAAGTTTTGTTTTCTTTACCTTCCAACAGCTCAGATGTATAATAGCGGGAAAGGACCGGGCACAAAAATATCCAAATAATGCACATTTGGTTGAAAACATGAAACTTGGCTGGTTCATAGTTTACAGATAAGATTATTTAAGAGTGGAAGACACCTTTGAAAGTCGTTTAAACCCCCTGAAACACCTAATATGTAAGGGGTAACATATATTGGGCCCAGAATAGCAAAATTTTGAAGTTTCGTTATAAAAGGGCCAATATTAATGGTGCAGGGCCATATAATATTTCGTTTGAAAAGCATTGAAAATCCCCATTTTGGGAAAATAGTCAAATTTTAAATTTAAGTGGAATTTTGGGGCCTTGGACTTAATTTCCATATATGAGCATAATGTTTAAACTATTTTCAACTTCTTTAAATTCAATATATAATTTCCATTGAGATATGATAAGATAATAATTTCAAAAGCGACAAAAAGGAAAAATATAGATATAGCAACCAGTCCATCCGAGAGGGACCAGGCTTGCACTTAAGCATTATCAGAGAATCCACTTTGAAGAGGTCATGGAAATGTCACCGAACGGGGTTCGATTGTTGATTGAATATTGTGTTGTTGATGCCAAGAGCATAGTAATCAATGCATCAATGCTCAGCAGCAGTAACATCAAATGATCCTCAAAATTCTTATCGGGAATTGACAGACAGGATTAAAGCTTTCCGGAAAATTCAGATGCTGGCCATGCCATTAAAAGTTAGCACACTTGAATTTAGCCAAGTTTCAAAAAAGTGCAAACTGAATTTGCCCAAGTCAAGAAGTTAGAGCAAATAATTTTTAAAAAAAAAAAAAAAAAAAAGAAAACAAGAATCAACAGCCTCATAGATAGTAAGCGAGATAATTTATAATTTTTCATAAGAAACGAGTTTATCACTAAGGAAGTTTCCCAGTGGTGAAGACCTCAATTTTTTTAAAAATTGTCCTATGTTAATATAAGGATTAGGAGATCTTATTTTCTTATCATTTTATTATTTTACCTTTTTATATTTAGATCCTATAAAATGTTTTTCCAATGCAAGACACCCTTCAAGTTTCTTTACAGTTTAGACGATCGATTCCTAGTTAATTATATGCTGCATTTGCATTTCGGGAAAAAGGAATATTTTTTTATCCATGCAATACCTATTTTATCATAAAACGTGTCTTCAAAGGCAATTTTTGCTACATGAATCATTTTATTGATCAGCTTTTCCTTTCTCGAGTGTGCGATTAATATTTTTAATAATGTTGAGTAATTGATATTTTTAAAGCTCCACATTTTGAAAAAAAAAGGCGTATGTGGAATGGTCGGTCATAATATATCTGAGGGCTTAGGAGAAAGTCAAGAAAGAAAACCAAAAATTGTTTAATTAATTTACCATTAATTTATTTTTAGAGATATGCATCCGTGCTTTATCTATAGCGCCTGAACTGAAGTGTCTTATGTGTGATTTACCTGCAAAAAGGGAAAACTCTCGGTATCTAGTCCAATCCTTTGTCTAAATCAACGTATCAGAATATGTGCAAAAATATTAGAAGATAGCTGCCTACATGCAAAACTAGAAAATGGAGACTTAATAGCACAAGAAACAATATGTCATCATGTCTGTTTAACCAAATTGCACCAAAATTGAACACAGTTTGTAGCGAGATGGACATTATCAAAATGAGGAAAGAAAGCTTCATGGCTTTGCTTCAGGTGAAGATGTTTTAATCATTGAAAAAGCAGCCATGAATCGTACAGATACAATACCGGAATTCAAATTGTCAGACTTGATCAAGCTTTATACGAGGTCCATTTGAAAGAGCTTGGAATAATACTAGAGAATACACAGCACACGATTCAAGAATCGTTTACTCTCTCAGTTTGAGAACTTACCAGCTTACTATGAAGGAAAAGAAGTGATACTGGTATTTAATCACAACACTGGAGAAACTATCATATCAGTGGCTGGAATCAACTTCAATTATAATAGGTACATTTTAGCAAAGGCTAAAAATATCTTAAGGAGGTATGTTTCGATTGGGTGTTTGACACCTACAAGCAAACAAGCATGAAATAGTCATCAAAAAGAAACGCAGTAAAGGTGTCGACGTAAAGTACAAGTAAATTTAATCATAATAGACCTGTTGAGTGTATAGGATTTACAAACAGATCGGAGAAATAAGAGCTAGAACCATACCATTCTTTCATGTAATGACTGGGTGTGACCAGATTTAATTTAACATGTATCACTTAAAAACGAATAATACGCATTGCTATGTAAGTGTTCCATTTTCAGTCTAAAAAAATAGTTCTCTAATTTTTTTTCTTTTAGCATTGTTGCAAAGTATTTTAAATTTCACTCTTGTGCCCGAGTTTACATACAGTTATATCATTCACAGACTAATAGAATGTTTCAGCCAGTAATTAAATTCTAATATATCAAGTACTTAAAGTTGTCTGCGCAAACCTAGGAAACATTATAGTAGTCAAATTTGTTACTTCAAATGGGCTTTGAAGACCCTGCTGTTATGGTCTGTGAATTATACACAACGAAAGTATCCAGGCAGTAACTACCTTTGTAAATCAGTTTTGAATATTCCATTTTCAAAATCATCTTCATTTGGCAAGAAAGGGAAAATGGCATATGTGTTATGAAATCCAATTACTATTCATCCCATCAAAGATCTGGTCAATAAATTATCGCCTTTAACAAATCCTCGAGGGTGATTTGGGGGTAGCTTCCACTCTGAATTTTTTTCGAATGTACTAAATGGTAACTGTGTCAACTTATAACTAAATTTCATGCTTTCAACTCAATGTGCAAAATTTTTTCAACGTTCCCTCCTACTATAATAGAGAATGGAGAGCATGAACATTCCCCAAGAAATAAACAAGTTAACTAGTCTGTACAATCAAAATAACTAGCCTGTATGAATAAGTTAAATAGCCTATATAAGCAAGTTAACTTGTCTGCATACACAATTTAACAAATCTGTATAAACAAGGTAATTGATAAAATATTGCTGTAAGCAATCATCTGGCTTGCTTATACTAATTGGCTAGATTACAAGAGCTAAGTTAGCTTGCTTAGCGTATCTAGCTTGCTTATCATACCTGGCTAAATAAGCATAGAAGTTACATTTCATGTCTGATTTATATAGAGATGAAATAAAAACACATCATAGTCTAATAACGAATTAATAAATATTTTGACGTAGAGATACTATCTAATTTTTGCGATAAAATATGAAAACTTATACTAAGTAAAGACTTTTCAACTAATTCATTACTAGAAATAAGAAGTGAGTTGTTATTTGTATCTGCAATAATTTCATTATTACAACGTACCTATATCGTGGATGTTGTTTGATATAAAGATATCCAATTCTTTAGCTACTACATATAAATGAGAAGGATTGATGCACAGAGAAGGATTGTTACATTCAATAATGTTACTCAGTCTTTCTCCATCTGTGCTTTCCAATGGTGCTCCATGAAAGAGTACCATTACCACCAAGTTCAACCTGAAATACAGTTTTTTTTTTACAAAGATATATTATAGTAAGTATCGTTTTATACTAAATCTAAAGAAAAACATAGTTCGCATTAATGACATTAAGGAGAAAAAATGTTTTGTCTTTTATTATGTTTTTATTTTAAAAGGAGGTGTTTTATTCCTTAATTTTTAAACTCTTACCTCCAAATTTTATCTGCTTGGCGTAAACAATCTATGCGTCTCATTTTTTGCTTTCGATCAGGATTGGATACCACGCAGCCACTACTTACACCTTTCATTGACTTTATGAACTCCTCCCTGAATATTTTTAGTACATTTATAAATTTTACATAGGTAGATTATTGTTAACGTATATATTTAAGGGAATAGATATTTGATAGGTTTTTTTGCAAAAGATATATGGAAGTATTTTTTGAAAGACTTCGTGGTGAACAGGCACTGGCGACAAAAATAGTATTTTGTATCAAAAGAAACATTTAAATTAAGCTAATCGAGCTAGCATTGAAATGCTGTTTATTTTATTTAAAAAAAATGGTAAGTTTGCAACCTACACTATAATTTTCTAAATCAATCTTAAAGGTATCTTTACATCTATCCATTTCGAATACCAGTCACTAAAAACCCTTGTAAATTTCCCATTGATCATTGTGATGTTTCATTTGAGAGTGGCGACGTATCATGAAGATTTGGTCATGGAAAAAAAGGAATTATATAAAACTTTCATTTATAATTTGGTAGTTTTAGCATTTTATCAAGTTGTGTCATGAGCAGTAGTTCTTACTCTCGGTAATGTACTTTAAGTAATTGCTCATAACGGATTTAAACGTAAAATTTCACGTTTCAGGAATGGGGGTATGTTCATAAGCGGCTAATTTAAAGTGAAATCATTATTCAAAGTAACATTTATTCGGATTTTGGGTCCGGGGGTGTTGCGTGCGTTTACTTGGGTATGATATGGTGAAAGTAAGAATGCTATTCAATCACCGATCACCCATAATTAACTTTTAATTTTAATGCAAGTGCATGTTTTCAAAAAATTTTGAAGATGAGGAAGAGCTTAGCTTAATTGTGAGATGTTCTAGTTTTTATTATTTAATATTTTAAGAGTATTGCTTGATGGTTTTAAGAATATTGCTTGGTGGTGTTGGTTTCGTTTCAAAAACGGTTATATACCAAAGATAAAATCGAATATCATATTCATTTGAACAGTGACCTACCTTAAGCGATATTTTTTTATTTTTAATTGAACATGGAGGTATAATTTAAAAAATTCAAAACTTGAAACTAAAGTTATAGACTGTCTATAACCACGTTATATATGTCAAAAATCATAACAACGTCAACCTATTTCGATTGTGTTCGATTATGAACATTTTTTATTCGGGAGAACACCTGAATAATCTTATCATCGAATGGGGGAGTGGCTCAATTTGAAGCTCCCACTTGTGCTACGACAACAATCGATAACGAAATTTTTTTGTTTTTCGCTCTCGAGTGGATTTGATTGAACCCACGACGTTTTCCATTACAATGCAATGATATCGGAAAATTTGCTACCACTAAGCCACACCGCAGTGTTATCATTTTAATCTATGTTTAAAAATATGAAATAAGGAATGGCAAATTAAAATTAAAAAACTTTTTATGAAATACTTGGGTTTAAAATCTTAAGGAAAAAAAAAAGAAAAAAAAAAAAAAAAGAAATTTCCATGTATATTTTCATTTTATTAAGAAAAACTCGTTTTTCTTGCCTTTTTAGGCAATTTCTGGCATTTTTCGAAGAGGGTTGGGGGTCTTTGAGGCCATAGAAAAATATGCTCTGGCTGATAAGGGTTGACAAGACGGGGATGGTTGACATGATTTTAAAACATAGGTTTTAGTCATTTTTATTTAACTCTGCTGAATACTGCAGATTTGAAGACTCTTTCTTCTAACTCAGAGTGCACTCACATATTTATCAAATAATTTAAATTTTCCAAATTTCTACTTTTATTAAACGAAAAGTGATAACTAAATCAAAATTATTATTCGATTACAAAAATTCATACACCGATACAGATTAAAATCACACTTTGACCCAGAAATTAAAGTTTTAAAGTTGTTTTAATTTCTAAAGTATGATCGAAAGTTAGTTATTTTAGGAAAAGCATTTAAAACAGTTTTTTAGCGGAATGTTACCACTCATCAATACTCCTTTCGTTTGATGTAAAAAACGTTAAAATCCCTGTTTTTCCAAAAAATGTCAACATTTTTAATCGCTTTATAATCACTTAATACAAGAAAAAAAAAATCTTTAATTGGACGTGTGACTTGTTGATTTTAAAATTGACTAAGAAAGTGATTCCGTTCATTTAGACAAATAAATTTCCATCCTGTTAATATGTAAAAATATTAGTCGTATAATTATTTAGTCTTAGCTTAAAAGGATTCCACTTGAAACAACCTTTATCCTAATAAGACAGAATTCTTCTTGTTACATAAACGCGGTTGTATCAGGGAAAGTTATTACGCAATTACCTTACGTGAGATAAACTAATGTTTGAATATAGAATAACTTATTTGGCGATAATCGACGTTTTAAACGTCGATTATCGATAAATATGCTTTTTATAGAACTTTGATATACCAAACAGGAACATATTTAAATTCATCTTTTATACTAGTAAAAATTTAGTCCCGATCTGACTCTCAAATTAAAACTATTTATAGCTGAATAAGGCACATTATGTTTAAATAATCCTAACCAGTATGCAAGTGGTTTGCCTGCCAATCTTGAATCTTATCGCCAACAATATCGAAAATTTCAAAAACACTTACATTGATTCAGGTTTCATATCCTTTTTAAGTTTTCGCAATAAGTTGTGTAACCATCTTTGCTTCTCTTCTTTTGGGGTTTGTTCAATTTCAACCCTAATCTTCCTCATTTCCTCGAAGGTTATGGACTTCTTGTGATTTTTAATGAATCGTCTTTTTCTAGCTAAATAGTGGAACCAGAAGTGTGCAAATTTTAGTTTAGTATTAGGTATGCAGGCTTCAAAGAACGGTCGGTTTTCCTCCTGAAAGTAGAAATAATGTATTTATGTAAATATAGCTCATTTTAAATTTATTAACTGCATTGCAATCATACCACAACGCAACCATTGCAATGGCATTGCGATGTTTATGTTAATACGATTACAACCATTACGATTCTGATCCGAAGACAAATAAAAATATTGTTTGAAGAACGGTCATGGTTTTAAGCCCATTTTAATAAAAAGTCAAAGATGAGACATAACTGATTAGGTTAAAAAAAAATCAAGGCAATTAATTGGTTTATATATTTACTGTTTGTCTTCATATTAGACAGCAGTTGTCAGCAAGACATCAGTTTTAATAAAAGTTGAATCCTATAAAATGACTTTTTAAGTCCTGTTGAATCAGCACACATTTTCAAAATTAATTTTGAGAAAAACCCCTATTCTCAAATAAGCCCCTTTGTAGAAAAGAAAAAATAAAACTGTTTGAGTTATTTAGCATCTTAGCACCAAAACGAGACAAAAATGAAAATATTCAATAATATATGCCAATAATATGGTTTACAAATATACTTACAAATAAATATAACTATAAAAACAAGTAAAAGAGTTTTTAAAACCCACAAGTAAACTATTTTTTAATTAGATTAATGTATTAAAAGCTTGTTAGTATACCTCCAATCCCAATTAACCATAGAATTTGTTCAGTCTATTTTTGTGTAAACTTTCCTGTTTCTTCCAAATGAGAATTATT
Source organism: Euphysa ruthae (assembly GCA_035046665.1). Classification (NCBI taxonomy): domain Eukaryota; kingdom Metazoa; phylum Cnidaria; class Hydrozoa; order Anthoathecata; family Corymorphidae; genus Euphysa; species Euphysa ruthae. The sequence goes on from JAUZNK010037046.1 coordinate 8,173, forward strand.
TATAATAACAGGAGTATCAAAATTTTAATATATCTCCTAGAAATTTGGTGGTATTATGAGAAATACTGAAAAATTAATATGAAAAAATTGAAAATGACACTATGAAAAAAATTTATACATACTAATTCTCCCCAAAGCTGGTAACGCATGGTCATAAATATTATTAATGATTAGTTTAATTATATCTCTCTAATCTTCAACTTCTAGTTCTGAAGTATTTTCATCAGATTTGGACCTTTATACTCTTTATGTGAACACCCCTCCTTTGTTGGTGAACACTTCTGACATTGAAACTTGTATAAGTGAAAAGTGAACTCTTGCGTGTGACCAATTTTAATGCAGCTCATACATTTTATTGACCTTTTCTAAACTTTTTTGTAAATAATCTAAAATTATAGATTGTGACGTTAAAAAATCAATTCGTACTCAGTAAATTAATTTTATAAGAAAAGAAAGGTATAAGGATGAGGTGTGTAGTAGGAACTGTTTTCGATGATTAATCTCACGCTACCATAAAAATCTTTTGTGATTAAATTAAAAAAGGAAAATAAATTCGTGTTAATCGATGTGTAATAGTTCATCTATTTTCAGAAAATAATATCACCAAATACAAAATACCAAATACAAGATAAAATCGGTGATATGAAAACATATTACATTTCTCGCAAGCAGTCATGAGAGGTTTATTAAATATAATCAATATGTACACCATTGCGCTTTATTTCAACTGTTCAAAGTGTTGAAATTTTGAAGGTGGTAATGAAGGAGGAGGAAGCTCATAAAAGTACAGTCAACTCCCGGCAACTCGAACACCGGTTAAGTCGAAGTTTTACTAACTCGAACTGTTTTGTCCGATCCTTTGAATAATCCTTAAAGTTTCTTTATAAAAATCACCGGGTAACTCGAACATTGGATAACTCAAACATTCATTATCTCGAAACATATCTTGGCCCCGCGTAGACTAATTTCTTCGAATAACTGGAACCTTTTACTTCGAAAGCGAAATAACTTCACTTAATGACCTGTAATTTTAAACTTCCTCTAGTTTAATTAATTCTAGGCGGAGAATACTTACAATTTTTTTCTACCCTGATAGAGCCAGTTTTTTTCCTTCATGAAAGCAAAATTTGAACATGAACATTTGCATGCTTTGTTTACAAAAAAAAAAATGTTTGCAGTGTCGCTGTTAGTATAAATACAAAGAAAATTGTATATTTCGAATGCATGTCCAAATTATTTTTATTTATGCAGACATTTTTATCATGTCAAAAAATACCAGTAAACACAAGTTGAATAAAAAATCCATCAAAGATAAGTACAACGCCATAAAGAAAGTAGAAAAAGGTAATACGAAATCACAAGTTATTTTATCTACCTAGCTAAGAAAGCAATAATGAAATTTTCGAAGCAGTGAAAAATGGAAACAACTCAAAACGTCGGCGATTAAGATTTTGTTGTTATAAAAATTTAGATCAAGCAATTTTTAAATGGCTTTTGATCCTTTAGACAAAGACATAGCTGTTTCTTATTGAAAGCCGAAGCCAATGATTTTACTGAGAAAAAGAAAATTTCCATGATGGTTGATTAGATCGCTGGAAAAAACGATATAACGTTTCGTTTAAAACAATCTCTGATGAAGGCAATTACTGATAAAAAGGTGGCACCTTAGAAACAAACCATGTTACCAACTATTTAGTCTAGATAAAAGTTCAATCAGATCTATAATGCCTAAGAGAATTTAGCTTGTTTTATCCCCTTGAATCAAACAACTGCCTAAATCTGAAGAATGAAAAATGCGCTGGATGTAAACTGAGCAAGCTTCGCCTGACAGGAATGGCAGCAACCAATTCAATTTCTGGCATGTCTACTTTGTCATTAAGGGTCTTTTGCGTTATCCTGACATTCATGAAAATGCCAAGGACTATCTGTAATGCTTGGCTCAAAATTCGATACTTGAAATTGTATACTTTGAGACTTTTATCCGTTTAAAAAAAATTCTGAGGCATACCTAAAAGAATCTTATATGCTGTGTTGGCATTGGATTAAGTTCATGTAAGCATCGAAAAGTTGTGGATTGAAGGGTGGATTAGCCTCGTCCAATGACCATAACAAATTTTGTGAAACTGACGCCCTGCAAACATGGTCTGATGGTGCTGGCACAGGGAAGGAAGTTAGAATTTTTGTTTATACATGAGTTTCATACGACAGTTTAAACCACAAAAATGACGTAACAGTGCAAGGAATGATATTACCATTGGTAAGAGTAAAGCATTAGATTTTAAACTAATGTGAATACAAAAAGTGCATTTTAGTGAACACAATTATGCAGAGATATTTTTTGAAAAATAAAATCAAGAAAAATAAACAACTAATAAGAATTGAAAATCCTTTACCAGTCCAACTCATTAGTTTCTTTATCGAAATTTATCATGGTGGCTGATATAAATAACTAAGTAGCCAAGCATATTCTTATGACCAAAAATTTTTATGATATTGCTGGTATTGCAGAGCCTGTTAAAAGTTTGAGCCACATGACTTAAGAAAGTTCCAGTTTGATATTTAACATTGTCTTAAAATTTTTGCATGCCATTTAGTAAATTACAGCTTTTACTTATATTGCTATTCCGGTTGCCACCAAAAACAGTTACTTGATTAACATCTCATATTTTTGGAGGAAACAAGTGTCCTTTGTTTACTTGTGTAATTCTGCTTAAAATTCATGAAAGGTCATCTAAAAGTAATCTATCTATAGTTACAATGTTAAAGCGTGCTGAAGACACAAACACCCCAACGATTAATTTTATATCTGATTACATTTAGGTCTTCTATAAACAATAGTTTGTAGGAGTAAATTACATACACTACCATTGACCAGAAAAGTAATTGGCTATGAATCAGAATAACATTTTAGAGGATTTTAAATTAATAAGTGATTGGAGCTGTCAAAATTGCAGCGCCAGATAAGTTTTTCTATTACCTGCTGATAAGATCTTGCTTCTTTTTGCACCTTGTATCTTGGCGAAGAATTTGAAACTTTAAAATCGAAACTCTACTTCGCTGGCCAGATGACTAAGGTGTTCTTGACAATGCATTACCCATATGAATGTCATATGTCATTCTTTGGAACGTCGTATGTTGCCTATTGAAACCTCCTATGCTACCCATCATCCAATGTTACAGTTCTTTTATTTTTTTATCACATAAGCCTGCCTATCTTAACTATCTGTTGTTTTTACTTTTTTATCTTGCTGTAAAATACTATGTTATAGAATGACATATCTCCTTTTTGAACAAGTTTCTAAAGGATACCTGAGGACGAGAAGTGTAGGCTGAAATTTTCTAGTCTTTTATTTTATCAGAACTTTTTTTTGCTGTTGTTGCTGTTTGTTTTTATCAGGAAAAATAATCTTCTTGATCATACTCCTTGTTAATTATTAAAGATTTTATTTTGGCAAGTTGTTTGGGTGGAAAAGTGTCCCGAGGGAAAATTTCTGGGTGGAAAAGTGTCTCGAGGGGAAATTTCTGGGTGGAAAAGTGTCTCGAGGGGAAATTTCTGGGTGACAAGTTGTCGTGAGGGATTTTATCGATGGAAAATTTTCGAATACAAAATTTTTAAGTTGAAAATTGTAACTGAGTTCTCTTATATATAAAACATAGAAAAATAATAACATCATGTTTATGGACCAGCTGCCGTTATGGAAACAGATTACAAGCTTATAATTTTTCAATGATCTATCAAAAAGCGTAATTTCGCTATGTATGTATACTGTTATGTGAAAGATATTGAGGGCTGTTAAAATTAGTTTAAATGTGTACGTTACAGTGAAGAAGGTATTAGTACTTGGTTATGAAAATTGAAAAATAAAAATTTTGTACGCTAAAATAAATTGACTGACGCAAAAGTCGATTGATTGCATTCTTGACAAATAAAACGGTGATGCAAAAGGCATGAAAGCTGATACACTAGCTTAATTATTTTATCCTGATTGCCCTAGAGAACTAACAGTTAATACAAATTCAATTTGAATTAAATTTATTGTCACGCCTGGAACTTTTGTTATTTGAACTAGTACATTAGATAACACAAAATCTTAAGAGTTAAGCTAAGCCACACGCACACGCACACACACACACACACACACACACATACACACGCACAAATTATTCAGACTAAGTTTTAAATTTTTGACAACAGTGGAAAAAAGAGTACTTTGTGTTTTATAAGTAAATTAAAAAAAAATAAAAAAATATATATATATATATATATATATATTGTAGCCTAACAATTAGGTAAAAAGAGAGTAACTTTACTCAGGGAATGACCTCGTTAAGATTTTGTGAAAGTTATTTTACCGGGATTAACTTAGTAATATGTATATTTAAATTTTGCTATCGAGTATATATTTACTGAGTACGATATTGCACCTGGTGTAATATTGCGCTGTTTATATATTATTGGACTGTTATTTATAACTATTCCAAGCAGCAAAGTTTGAAGCTGTTCATAGTCCACTTTAAATTTTCTAAGAAAAACTTTAAAATATTAATTTATTTATTATATTTTTATAGATTTTTCTTTCAAGAAATCCTCAAATTTAATAAATTTATTTTAGACGCATAAGTAATATGTAAATTTGCTACGCTTTTTCTCATACATTGAAAGCAACGTTACTTTTCTATTTCTTGAAAAAATTTAACAGAAGAAGAAAAGAATTAATAATATTTTGCAGGAACAAATTTCGTGTTTCAAAGAAAAAATTTGAATATTCAAAAAAAAAAAAAAATGTTTCTGTCTTATATACATAGAAAACCGCATTTGTTTCTGTGCTATATGTTTCAAAACCTTAAATTTTTCTGCCTAATCTGCATCGAGAGCTGCAAATCTTTTTGTCCTATGTGTGTCGGAAGCAGCAAATGTTCTTGTCTGGTATGCATAGAAAACTGCCATTTTTTGTCCTATATGCTTCAAAAGCCGCAAATTTTTCTGTTTTACATGCTTCGAAACTGGTCGATTTTCTTTTCCTATATTTGTTAAAAACCATAAATGTTTCTGTCTTATACGTACGTTTCGAGAGCAGCAAATGTTTCTGACTTATATGGCTCGAAAATAACGTCATAGCACTAAATGTCTATAACTCGTATGAATTTATCTGGTTTTAAAACTTAGACAACAAAAAGTGTGCAAGTGTCACATGATACAAAGTTAAAGAAAAACGAGATATCAAAAAAAGACACACACAAAATCAAAGAAGGTTATTACAAAACAACAAGGTAAGGCATCGCACAATAGTTAAGTTAGGGTATCATAAAATATCAAGGGAAGTCAAACAATAATAAAATAAATCGTACACAATATCAAAGTAACAAACACACCTCACGCGATATCGAGGTGGGACATACACGATATCAAAGCAAGGCATCACACATTCATAGTTTCCTAAATTCAAATTTAATTTAAAACAAAATCTGGTGGTGTTCGCATATGTAGGTTGAAATTTTTGTTTATAATTTTTTAACAATCTATGTCTTAATTTTAGTATTTCTTTATACTTGCAAAAGGTGTCTATGAAACTATCGTTAGGTTCTTCCTAATACGTCCTCTTTGACTTTGACCTTTTTATGATATTTTTATTCTTGACATGATTCTATTTTAAATGGGATATGAGAATTTTTCGTACATTATTAACGGGAAAAGAATTTTTTGCAAAAAATTTTGTTGTAATACGAAGGCATAGCTTGACCCGGCTCCCTGCATTAAAAAATGATATCATGACATTTCAGTCTGAAAAAATGAAGAATTAATTTTTTCTGTGCTATTTTTTTATTAAAGGAAGGTCCATAAACGCAGTGCATATTTTTACTTTTTTAATGAAAGTTATTTAAATCATATCATCTTTCAACTCTACCTGTTACCTGTTAACTAAGCAACTTTACATACTCACCTTGGTTTAAATCTTGACAAACAGGTTAAAAAGCGTGTCTCTTCTACAAGTTCCGTAGTAGTTCAAAGCAGTTTCAGTTGATTTTGGAATCAGTAAAACGAAAATTGAAAATAGACATTTGAGAAAATTCTTGATATTAATAAATGATTAAATTCTTAAATTATTAGTCTCTTTATTAAGAATCAAAGAGATATTACAAAAACAGGTTTCAGGAAATCTCATTCACACTAACATATTTCGTGAATTTAACTGCAGTTCTATTTACAACATTCTTATTTCTCTCGTTCTGTGTAAAGGCTGCGAACCAGTTTGGACCTGACTTTTGCAGTTCAACTTGGTGTCTAAATTTACACGTTAACGCCTTTGTTTTAGTCACTTAAAGTATTATAAAGTTAGACATAGCTTTATTAAACCTATAAACTCTCTTTGAATTCTCTTTGTCTTTGTAACAACATGGGATAAAAATAAAATACAAAAAAAAAAAAAAAAAAATGTGATGAAAAATCTCTTTTTATTGCACCAAAAAGCCTATACAAACATTTGCAGAATTATTTCGTTACTTTCAAAGGTATTTCTGCTATTGATCTTTCTAAAGCTTTTGATACAGTCGATCACAGTTAAAGGAGTTAATCTACATTGGTTACACAGCGATCTATATAATCTATAGACAACATTAAAATTTATAGTGAATCAGTAACAAAATTTCTAGGAATTTTAGTTGATGAGAAAGCTGGAAGAATCAAATAGATAATGTTAAAAACAAAATATTTAAAAGCATTGGCATTTTATATCCGACAAGAGATATTCTTAAAAAAAAATATCTCACTCAACTGTATTTTGCATTCATACATAGCTACATAAAGTGTGACTGTATATCGTGAGCAAGCACCCGTAAAACGAAACTGGAACCTTTCTTGTAGAAACAAAAACATGCAATGCGCGGTATAAACTTTAAAGATCGCTACACTCATGCTGCCCCACTTTTCCATGACACAAATGCACTCGATGTTTATAAACTTAATGTTTATAATATTCTATATTTAGTATATAAGTGTAATAATAAAATATACCCTACTGTTTACTTTCATAAGATAAAATATAAACTAAAAGCTCCTAATAGTACTGTCTTAGAAATAACGGTATTCTTCAACAGCCACGCTGTATAACAAAGTTTAGTGAATTTGGAGGTAACTACCGTGCACCTCATTATTGGGACAAACTTGTCCTAGAAAAAAATGATAGTGCCAACTATTAATATTTCCCCCCTTTTCAACTAAACTTAAGAGAGTGTGTGCTTTTGATCGATAACATAGAATAACGAAATGTAATATGAAACGTTCTACCTAATAAAACTTTAATAAAAAATATTTACTTTTAGGGCTTGGCAAAAAGGAATCAATTTTTCGGAAAAATAAACATAACACGAAGACACTTTTATCTACTAGTTTTTATAAACAGTTTAACGTAAGAACTGTAGCGGTTCTTCAGTAAACAATAATTCAAACCTTTCTATTAAATAATTGGAAATAGATTTGATAGTAAAATTTATTTTATTAAAATATTAGCTATTATAAAAATATTTAGGTTGTTCTTCTGATGTTACCAGCTAATTATAGAATCGTCACTAAAAAGTAGGAATTAATTCATATTATGGCGTCATTTTAGTTCTCAAAGCTGTAAATCTGAGTTGTTTATAGACTCGAATATTTTTATCCAAACGGAAATTTTTGACAAAAAAATGTTTGCCATAATATTTCTTTTAAGGTGGCATTACTTCATTTTCTTGTTTTTCTTTATTGATATTTAAATAAAAAACTTTCCACCGTGAAAAAAAATCATTCATCTCTAGTAGAGCCAAACTAAGTTATAATTGCCCAAAAATCATGACAGAAATTATTAGAGAAGTGCCATTGATGAAGACACAAAACATATGTCGTAATTTTATAGTTAATAAAAGAGATTTAATTTATTGTATGTCTTTTATTTAAGAGAACAATATCGTGGTAATTTTTTTTTTAATAAACAATGACGACAAGAGGACATTGATCGACGAATGCTGATATGTCAACGAATGTTGATATGTGTTAAGCTATTATTAGAATTTCTTTTTAAATAACCAAATATTGAATTTATTAGTATAATTTACTTCCGTGTAAATAAAACTTTTTAAATTTGTTTTTTTAGCCATATCAAGAGATTACATATGCATCATTAGGAACATTATTATATTATAATACATTGAGAATTTTATTTTTACGTGTCCAGCAAATATGTCAAATATTATTTATCTAGGTTTCAATTTCAATTGCTAAGAAGTGCTTGTGCTTAAACAGTTTACTGAATTATTATTTTTCTATTGAATATAACTAAATAGTTTGAAATATAATATCACATCAAAGAAGATTAACACCTTATGCACTTATATCTTCATATAACACTTACTGTTTGTAATATATCGGAAACCCGAGATTTCGACCCTGTTTAATTCTAAAAAAAAATAGTATGTCTGTGCAGGTAGAATATGTTTTAGAATACTGTAAGAGTTTTCACTAAAAACCGTGTTAATTTTAATAGACCCTTTTTATCTTTATTACGGAAAATTTATTAACTTACACGGTTTTGATTTTATAAGAACACACTTTAGGGGCTGTTCAATAATTACGTCACGCTAAATTTGCCTTTTTATAACCACCCATCCCCCCTCTTCACGCTCGATCACGTTTTTATAAGACCCCCTTTGCGTGACGTCACGTTCGGTAGATACTTTTTCTTCAATATTTTCCATTAGTTTTCTTGTTGTTTTACTCAGTTTTGCTTGCTCAGTCTTGACTTCATCCAGAATTTTTATGATTACTAGTTCTTTGCATGTCTTTAAACTAAGTACTGTTTTGCTTGCAGTGTCAGTAACAAAAAAGTCTGTTTCTTGCGTCTTTTCCCGGAATTTGCAGACTGTTCTGGTTTTTCCCATGATTGGAATGTTGTATCCACCATAACCACTTAGCTGTTTAGATCCAACAGACCTCAATAAAGCAATCATGAGAGAATACTATCAGCTGCCGACTTTCGAGGAGATATCAAGCAGACTGAGTCGAGCCAGAGTATTCACAAAGTTGGACTCAAATAAAGGCTCCTGGCAGATTCCACTTGACGAAGAAAGCATAATATTGACAACCTTCAACGCACCCTTTGAGAGGTATCAGTTCACAAGGCTCCCCTTTGAAGTACACTCCGCGCAAAAGGTATTCCACAAACGCATAAGCCAAAGCTTTGACCACATTCAACAAGTGGAAACAGATATCGATGAAATTCTAATATGGGTTGAAAATGACGAAGATCATGACAGAGACCACATCAAATGTCTGGACAGAGCGGATAAAATAGGCATGACAATGAACATAAAAAAATGTCGATTTTGAAGAAAGGAACTGATATATCTTGGTTGCAAGCTCATTGTAAATGGTGTTCAACCTGATGAAGAAAAAGTTAAAAGCATAGTGGAAATGCCAACACCAATAGACAAAAAGGGTGTACAAAGACTACTGGGTATGATAGGATATGTGGGGAAGTTCACACCCAATCTTTCAGAAGCAACTGCACCGATGAGAGAACTCCTTACAAAAAAAAACGGAATGGCACTGGGATAAAAGGCATGATGAAAATTTCAAGAAAATCAAGACAATCCTACTATCAAAGA
>JAUZNK010037057.1:0-17807 GCA_035046665.1 Euphysa ruthae
AATAATTTGCTGAAGAAATGAAAAATCTCAAAAGGATCTCAGCCAGCAACACTTGTAAAAGTCCTGTCAATGCACAAGAAGTGGCAACATTGTCTAGATACAAAGTATAGATTTATACGATGCAAAGTTGTAGGGTTCTTTATGGGGCGAGTGATGGGTTTTGTGAAAGTGTTGTATGAATTGGTCCAAACATTCATTAGGAGACTGGCATGATGTGAATATATATCGGGATAAATATTCACACCATGAATGAATATATCTTCACATATAAAGACTTAGATCAACTACTTGCTGTGTCTTAAACCATCACGGATGAAGATATTGACCAAGTAGTTGCTGAGTCTGAAACCTTCAGAGATGAAGATATCGAGTAACTACTTGCTGTGAATGTGGCCCTCACGGAAATGGCTAAAAACATCACTGATGGGTCTATTTCAGAAGCTATTAGGGAAAGGTTATTGGAGCCTTTAAAGCCTATTGCGTTTATAAAATAAATCATTGATCAGCCCACCCCGGATGCTGTTAAATAAAGACTGTTGAATCCTCTCCGGTCTTCTGCATTTAAGTCGCATGTGAAGAAGAAAAAATCCCACCTGCTACTATATCCGGCCGTATACTACACTCTAGTTGCCGATAATGCCACAGTGTTTTAACCAAAAAGGAGCTACATCAACAAAGGTGACACAATCGTCTGAAAGGAAATAGAGCATGTTGTTGATGTTCGTCGATTCGACATGCAACCAGTAACAAGAGGACTTGATATCACGAACTGGGGCCAGGTATTGATCTTGTTTAAAAAAAAAGATCTTAGAGTAACCACAGACAAGGGCTCGGAAGTTTTAGAATTTTTGGATTCAAACCAACAATATAAAAGTTATTAATGTTTTTAGGTAAGTCAACTAAAGAACCCATTGCACCAGGTTTTTTGATCATCACATTTGGGGAAAACTGTTGGTCACTGGTGTCAGGTCAGTGCCGGCGCTCTTCATGTTATCGATCAGCAAATTTGGGGAAAATATCGGGATTACTTGATCTATATTCGTTATGAGCTTATGCGGATTTCCCAACAGCAGTGCGAACCAAGGCCGATGTTAGAACCAGAATAGACAACGAGTTCATAAATTGAATTTTTCGCTACGTCGTCAATCTATTTATCGAAAATATTACCCGATCATGTCGAATCTAAAGTAAATAACAGCCAAGAAACCGCAGCAGGAATAGGCGATCATCACCATTTTAATATGTGAGCAGTCTATATGGCATACGAATATTCTTCACACAAAATGCTGGAGGAATGAGCTGGTTCAAACATCCGCCAGATTAAAACTGACTATTGATGCCTTTGCGTAGTGTGCGGAGAAACATGGTCAGATTGTTCCGCCAACAGCATCTGTCATAAAATACCATAACGTCGGCGCTAAACGGTGTGAAAATTTTGAAGTGGTGCCAACTGTGTTCAGCTCAATCTCGTTGAGCATTTTTTACGGTTAGCATTTAATCACGCTTTGCAAAGCACAACACCAGATGATATTTGGATGTATTTTACGAAAATCCTAGGTGAGAGTTCTGGCTAGCCTACTTCGTCATCACAAAGAAAACCATCCTGAAATCCCGTAAATGAAAAACTCGACCAGGACGACAGCATCACCCACCAATACAAAAAAAAGTTCAGCCAGTGGTCATACCTAGAAGTCACGATACGGTTAGTGCATACAAATGAACGATTGTCAAGTGCCTCAAAAGATAGACGGGAAAATCCCATTTCAATGGAAATAAGCATGTTGGTGGAATGTAAACTGTGTCCAGGGAAAAACGATCAGGCCTCCATGTTGGTTGATAGCGTTAGGCAATAGACTTAGCGCTGAGATAAGCAATGCTGTTCAGACTTCAGTCTCGGGTGTGAGATTGATGGCTCTTATTTCGATTGTGAGGGTCTTATTTCGAAATAAAATACAGGTTCCTTTCGTTCCTTCGGTGCTGTAAGCAAACACAGATACCACACTGATTAAAAAGAGGCTGAAGCGTTATGTGATCGGAGACTGACAGAATTGGCGTAAAAAATACATTAAAACCAAAGAAAAACTCACTGTTGATCACGTATTTGAAATGATCGACGTTGCAATTAAAAAGTTTGTAACGTCCAGTAACAGACTCGACCGGATTAACGAAAGCGAAGGGCATTATAAACAAAACCTTAAAATCGCATACTTATCGTGTAATCGCATACTTATCGTGTAATCACCAATACAAGCGCAAAGACTTTCCAAACTGTGGATTTCATTTCTGTTGAGTCACAGGCCTCAACTTTGTTAACCAGTGCTTCGAAAAGGCAGTATAATATAGAGCAGATTACCATTGTTTTAAGATTCGGCGCAAGATCGTGTCTGGTTTATGGGTCCACCATAGATTGACAGTACGTCGGCGGCCAACGTCCTTTGGGTCTTCTTTGTTGTTTGCAATGTAGACCATCGTGCTGATAGGCAACAGCGTCTTATTTAGGTGGGCTTTTTTGGCTACCAATGGGACACTGAAAATATCGAAGGCATTCGCGTGAGGGAAACCGGTCACTTATTTTGATGTGTTGTTCATATCATCGACTAAAGATTAAATTAAAACATAAATTCTTTTACCGGGACCGAGGGATAAAGGGATAAAGGGATAAAGGTTGACGATATCAAATGACACCTGCACCTCATTTTTATCGATTTCCCAGGTTTTTGCACATTCGACAAACTGTTTAGAGTTACGTATGCGTGATTCGTTTAGATTTAAAGTGGGCTGAGTGAGATCTACTAGATATTTTGAAATGTTATAGGTAGGTGTACCGATGGTGCTTACAATAATTCGCATTGGGTAGTTTTTCTCTGGCTTGTGGGCCTTTATTACTCCGTATAAGCGTGGTGGGATGGCGTCACTGGGGTAAATTTTTTTATATTCTTTTGCAGTAAAACGGTTCTCTTTTTTGAGATTTCTAAGGGTAGTTTGGACTTTTCGGAGAATTGAAGAAATTGGGTCTGAAGGCAAAATTTGTATTTTTCCGCCTATTTTTTCTTGAATTTTCTCTAATGCGCTACTTTGATTAATTCACACTAAGCCATAACCTTTGTCAAAGGAGTAGACTCTTATATTGTTATCTTTTTTAATTTCGCGTAATGCTTTTTGTTGATCTTTTTCAAGATTGCTTTTTATCGGTTTCGCCATTTTCAAAATTCTCAAAACATCCTGTCTTATCTTAATCGATTTAGTTTTTTGATGATCGTACTGTAATTTTAACACAGTAGATTCGGTAGTTGAAATTATGTCTAAATATGGGATTGATTTTGGTGTGGGAACGAATTTTGGGTCCAGGTCAAGTAATTTTTTTTGATGTAAAGATACTTCTGTGGTTACTAGATTAAGTGTTACCTCTTTTACTCTTTTTTGCGTTTGGACAGTTGCTCTTCGTGAATTGGGTTTTCCTTTTAACAGATTTTTGAATTTTTCTTTTAGGTTAGTTCTTGATTTTGTGAGCATGTGTTCGTATGATTTGCTGGTAACTGTTGTTATTATTTCGTAATCTTCTTTGTTATTAATAGATACTCGTATTCGATCTTCGCAAATTTTAACTTTGGCTATATTTTAAAAAAAGCGTTTTTTAGCTTCGTTTTTAATATGATGAAGTAGGTCGAATTTATATTTCTCTGCTAGTTGAGTTGCGTAGGTTGAGTTAACCGGAAATCTAAATCGAAATGATTTCGGGAGAATTCTGTGATTTAAACATCTCTGAAGGAAAATCTATTGGTTCTTTGATCTGGCTGCACTTTTCTTTAGATTTTTTAAAATGTTCGTGTCTTTGTAAATGCCATTACCATGCTTGGCTTCTATGTGAATTCTAAATAATGTAGACATCGTAAAAGAGTTGAATCATATAAAGATTAAATTATTTTATGGTGCTAAACTCTTTTTTAAGCGGTACGTCGATGACTCACACTCTCGTTTTAACAACTCCGATGACTCAAACCAGTTTTTAGCGCTTCTAAATAACCAACATCCCAATATCAAATACACGATGGAAACTGCAGACGAAACCGACACATTAAATTTTCTTGACATTGCGATTACAAACAACAAATTAGGCTCATATAATTTCAAAATACATCGAAAAAATGCAATCACGAATGTCCAAATCAATCGTGACTCATGTCACGACCCAAAAATAATCAACGGTGTTTTCAAAGGATTCGTTTCACGAGCGATTAGCTTATGCTCCAGCCACACTTTAGACGAAGAACTGTCATTTCTCGTGGAAATATTTAATAAAAAACTTGACAACGAGGGTATATATAGTCCCTTGAAATATCGTTTGAAATAAAAAATATAAAAAAGAGTTTAGCACCATAAAATGATTTTTTAATTTAATCTTTATATGATTCAACTCTTTTACGATGTCTACATTATTTAGAATTTTAAAGGATAGGGATTTTATTCTCAAGTATAAAATTCTGTCACATGGATGATTAAAATCTTAAAAATTCAATTTTAAAGAAAATTTGGATATCTAGGAACTAATAAGGAAGTTCTAATCTAAATCATTACTCATTTAGATTTTCTATGCATTTTTACCAACTTAGTATACACTTTTACTTAATATAATTTTAGACACTATACATAGACACTCCTAGTTAGGCAATACATTTCTTTGAGAGAGAAAATTGTATATATCATTCAGAAAAGTTTAGAGGGAGGCCCCCAAATATGACTTCTAAATAATTCTCACTTGTTTCTTGTGTGCTACTACTATTTTTATGTAACAGATTTTGATTACTTTAACCATTAGTTTTTAAAAGATAAAAGATATACACATAACCAACAACTTAAAATTTTAGCCACTTTTATGTTATTTTTAATTATTTATTAAATTATTGGTCTGATACATATTATAAAAATGTGTTTTCTGATCCTGAAAACTGTTTTTTTAGGAAAGAAGAGGCGTCTTACGTTGATTGAATGTAATAATGATATAAATTCAATGATTGATATTGCAAAGATTGCTGACTTGGTAGGTGTATCTATGTTATTTTTTCTTGATAATTACATGCTTTTTTGGAAACTTGCCTGGAGGAAATTATTGAATGCTAAGTATTTCTTGTAGGAAATGTATTCCCTAATTAACTATGTTAATATTTTAATGCATTGTGCAAAACAATTTTTTTATAAACAAGTAAATAAATATTTTTCCAAGAGCTTTTAGAATTATATTTACAAAATATATTATATACTCAGAAACCTATCTGAAATGTTTTGAAAAATATACATTTAAAGAAACCTTTAAAATCTGAAAAGAATGAAGAAAATTATGTTGTTATCTTTCAATATTCATTTTTAGGTATTAATTCTGATTGATGCCAGTTTTGGTTTTGAGATGGAGATTTTTGAATTTCTAAATATTGTACAAGTACACGGTTTCCCTAAAATTATGGGTGTGTTAACACATCTTGATATGCTAAAGCAAAACAAATCGTTACAAAAGTTGAAGAAAAGAATGAAGTCAAGATTCTGGACTGAAGTATATCAGGTATTTATTTTGAAATTAAAACAGAAATTTTAAGGCATTACTTTAAGGATCTTTTTCCATAGTGTCTTTTAATCTGTATAAACATTTAAACATCTATTTAAAACTAATAGTACGTTTAATGTCCAAATGATTACTATTATTCAATAAAGTAAAAAAAAATGAAATGTACTAATTTTTCTGTATATATTATGTAGAAGAATTTAATATTTTCCTTGGTCTTTAAACAAAAACTATATGAGACGGTAGGGTTATCAAAAATTTGGAAATGAAACCAAATTCTCTCAATCCCTTTTTGATTTTGATTTTTGAAGGTACCAATTTCTAATTTAAGAGTTTAATTTTTCAATAATTTAAAACATCTATTAATATTGTTATATACTTAATATTAATATTAATATTAATATATAACTTAATATTAAATTGCTGCAAATTGATACAAAAAAATGTCATGTTGAAATTTTGCTCCTTAGCAAGTGGTAAGGTTAGGAAATAAAGCAGTCAATGAAGTTTTTTTTTTTTTTTTTTTTTTTTTTTTTTACTTGATCAAATCAAACAGTTATTAAATACTTAAAGCGAAAATTGGATTTTTTTTTTTTTCTTTTTTTTTGCTTTTGCTTTTGCTCACCAATTTATTAATTTATATATTAATTTATTTATTTATATTTTTGTTTTTTAATGGAAGTTATTATTTATCTTTCTTGTTTCAATAAAGGGTGCGAAGCTGTTTTACCTTTCAAATATAACACATGGGTTGTATCCTAAAACAGAAATTCATAACCTAGCACGATTTATTTCTGTGATGAAGTTTCGGCCGCTGCTATGGAGGTCCTCTCACCCTCATGTTCTTGTAGACAGGTGCATAATTTTTTTTTAACCAAAGATAAGGAATTAGATTAACTGTGATTTATGCATGGTGTGAACTGAATTAATCTACTTTGAACAATGTGACCATTTGTATTTAAATCCTTGCTGATCCTCAAACCTCAACATAATGAAAGTGCAAGAGTTGTTCATTATTGCTGAATTTAAATTAAACAACCTTATAAATACCTAGGAAGTTTTCATTATAACTGTTAGCAGATTAAAAAAAGAAGCTGTATTTAAGATAGAGAATTATTTTTCTAAAGTTTATTCAAGAGCCTAGTATAAAAAGCATAATTTGTACAGCAAAAATAACAAGCTTTATTTGTATAGCTCAATGTGACTTAAAAATTTGGTTAAGAATTCCTTCCAACCAATTATGTTTGTTTCTTTTTTCTTCTTCTTTTTTTGTCACTTAATTGTATCAGGTTGATTTTGTAAAACATTCGTTTAACTTAGTCAGGAGTCTTATTTTTTTGTAATTAATTCGGAGGCGTTATCTAAAACCTGATTTGTCCCCTAAAACTACTAATTTGTGTAATTATTTAACATAAGAAGTTAGTTGAAAGAAACATTTAATTTTGTCAAAATCCATTGGTTATTTTTTAAAATATTGACAAAAGCTTACTGGCAAAGAAGAACTATTTAAGTTTTTGTTGATAGATATACTAGTATATGAGTGTTATTAATTACTTTAATATGGTGATGTATTACCTATTGAATATGTCAAAGTTAGATTATAAATGATCAAAATTCATTTAGGTATGAAGATTTGACTAGTGAGGAAGAAATACGTCAAAACCCTAAAAGTGACAGAACGATTTGCCTTTATGGCTACATGAGGGGAGCACACATGAAGCATAAATCAAAAATTCATTTCATTGGTAAAGCTCATTTTTGGTCCTCTGATGAAGCAAATATTTTTAAAATTCAATTTTAGTTGTTTGTATATTTTAATAAATCATCGTTCTTAATAGCCATTCAATAGTTTTTCTAAATTTTTTCATATAGTGTAAGGATAAAATGGATAATTCTGTTTTTACATATTGAACCAAACTTAGTTTTAAACTTCTCAGTTTCCATTAAAAAATAATATATAGAATATTATTAGAAAAATAATATGAAAATATTCATCATTTATGATTTACCAAAACAAAGAGAAGATGGCAAGCTTGTCTTCTCAGTAACCGTTTGCAGTTTTTCTGAAATTTTGCAATGGTAGGGCATCAAAGGGCCAAAAACAATTTTTTTTTGAAATACATTGTTTTTTTAGGTACTAAAGTAAAAAATTAGTTAAATCAGTTAAATTCCGAAATATGTACATTTTTTTATGCTCTTTTTTTTGCCTGAGTCACATTTCATTTTGTATTTTTCTTAAATTTTATGGGCACTTGTCAAAGCTTCAGTTGTGGACCTATCATAGTCATTTTTTTACCTAAAATTATATTTTTGCTACATGTTTGCATGTTAACTTGGCTTACTGTAAGACAGGTGATGACAATGATGATGATTATAACTATCATTGCCATTGTCTTCATAACTGTAAGCTTTAATTTTAACATGCTAACATGAAACAGACGGGTCTACAAATTTAATGGAACTCTTGAATACATCTACTTACAGTAATAAAAGCACAATTTCCTTTTATGGCGCTACATATTTAGAGACTTATCAATCATCTCCTAGTCGAGGGAACTGTAACTAAATTGATATTTGCTGTGTTTTGCTGAACCTATATCAATGATTGTTAAACTTCTATTAACCCTTTGTGCGCAGTGGGAAAAATTCTAATGTTTAAGCTATAGACTGGCCATTTTTAAGCAAAAAAAAAACTAAATATCTCTTTACACTATTGGCCATAATTTCTGTTATATTAAAGTGTATAAGTTTAGTGAGGGTTTTTTAGCTTAAACCTTTGTCTCTTCATTAAAAAGAAAAAAAAAAAGATCTCATCACCCCACCCATATTCACAAACCATACTCTATCCTTAAAAAAAAAATAACATTAAAAAAGATTTTTTGGTCAGTCATTTCAGCACTATAATATTGGTAATGGATCCCCAAGTAAAATATTCCCATTTATCCATTTGTTGATATCAAAGCCAGGTGGGGTGTCTTTAGATATTTTAGAAATTGGAGCAGAAATTTTTTTTCATTTTCAGTGTCTGAAAAGCCATAAATATTTGACTGCTCCCTCTCCATCACTAAAAAATTTACTAAGGACATCTTCCCAGTTTAGATCAATTTAGCTATCATCTTGCAAGTCAATTTTATATTTTTTTTCATTTAAATCACATGAAAATGAAGTTGAAGGAAATTAGGATTATTTTGCGGCCATTTTTTTCCCAATGTTTTGAATCTGTCTGAACCGCCACAACAGTTCTTAATCTACCGAGCTGCCAAAATTTTCCGAAACAAAATTTTCCAGGGAATTAAATAGAATTCAACAAAGGCGGTCCTCAGCCTTCAGTCGCTTACTTCAGAAGTCGCTTTGTCCAAATTCTACTGAAATTTTTGTATATTATATAAGGAATAATAACATCTTATGATTGTTGCATATAGGCTATTTTTAAAAAAGTTCTTGTGTCCTGGACCTAGGATAAAAAAGGTCAAATTTTTCCAGCAAATAATGATTTGTTTTTCTCAAGAAAATAACTTCTGATCCTACCAAAATTTTAGAATAAAATATTTTTAAGAAATTTAGAGGTTTTTTTTTTCTTTGTAAGGTTTATCTGGAGTCCATTACTCAGTAAGTGCCTGTTTCGTTTTAATTTTGTACAAAATTAGATAAATAGCAACACATAGCCTTATTATCATGAAGTCCAATATCCATTTGATTCCTTAAAAATAATATAAACTTATAAAATATTATCTCTAATAATTTTTTAGATGTGATATTTTTGCATTGTTAAAGTAGTTATCCAGAGTCCATCAGTATCTGAATTCTCGTTTATTTTTGATTTAGGTTGTGGTGACTTTATTGTTCAAGAAATGAGCGTTCTTCCTGATCCATGTCCTCTGCCTGATAAAATCAAGAAACGATCGCTAACTGAAAAAGAACGCCTTGTGTACGCACCAATGTCGGGGGTTGGTGGCATCCTTTATGATAAGGTATAATTTATTAAATTGGTGAAATAAAGGTGTTGCCTGTTTTGTACCAATAGAACTGTAAAAGCATATTTTAAATGCATACAAAAATTCAGGGAGAGTGTAATATTGATTCGTTGTGCGTGAACCACGTCAGTGCATACTATTGTCTGATATTGTGTATGAACCACGTCAGTGCATACTATTGTCTGATATTGTGTGTGAACCACTTCAGTGCATACTATTAAATTAGCATGCATGTTGCATGCTAATCTGATGTTCCTTTTGTTCATAAAACAGCAACGATATTTTTTTAAGAATTTTTATTAAATGAGATTTTTTAAACCTCCGGTGTTCTAATTTTTGTTGGAAGATTATGTTTTTACAATATGTTAGTTGTATATTTTGTAGATTTTTAATTTCTTTTATGCTTATCTATTTTCCTCTAAAACTAAATTTCTTTCCTTTCAAAATTACTAAAAGCACCATTTCAAAATCCATTCAGTTTTCTTCTGTTTTCTAGAACTATAATGGCTGATTCTTATGTTTCATCCAAGTAATTTAGTATTTTCTTTACTCCAGGTCTGCATCTTTTAACAAATTTATGTTATACCATTTTTTTGCATTTAACAAGCAGTGTTTTAATTACTATTCAACATATGATGTTCATAAACATTGTTAAATTTTAATTGTAAATAACAAGATTTTTATATTAGGATGCTGTCTATATTGATCTAGGAGGTAGCAAGGCTGGTCAAAAAGCTGCTAAAGAGATTACTGTCAAAGATTATGAGGTATATTTCTGAATTTCATCATATGTAGAACGCATAAAAAGTGCTAAAATTTTGTCCCTTAGTGATGATCCGGAATAAAAACAAAGTTTTTAAATTTTTTTCAAGCTAACAGACATTGAGACTTTTTTTTAACCATGTTACTTGCTGAAAATTCAAGCTTTTTTGGACTGTTCCAAGATATAGGTATTTTTTTACATCATATTGTAACATGCTAAAAATTGTATTTTCAGTACTGATGCTGAATAGGATCTTTTTTTTGATGCAAAAACAATCTGTTCAGTTGCGTTTCTGAATGTTAGCATGTGTAAGACTAGCAGTAATTTTTCTATCCATATGACCACATTTTGAAGTCAAGCGTTTTTCAGCGCGGAGCTCAAGTATTAAAAAGTGTAGTAAATAATCATAAATTTTGTCAATAATTTAGATGTTATAGATATAATTTTAGATGATTTATTTACTCACAATATCCTTCTCAAATTTTTTTATACTCCCAGAATCGAATTTAAGCTCTTTCCCTTTTAAAACTAATTTTATTTTTAATGTAAAACTTGATCCCATACATTGAAGGTACTATGAATTGAGTGCTTTTCACCTGTCCCTACTAGGCCACACTATCCGCTCATTAAGTTTTTTTTAATTTTTTGTATGATGTTAAATACAATTTTAGAATTTAGATTTTGGGATAAATGAGGTAAAAATAGGTTTAGAAATCTGTATTTTTTAATCTTTATTTCTATATCATTCGATTTTTATTTTATATTTTCACTTGAAAATAGATTTAAAGGATAAGAAATAACTGGCTTGATCCGGATTTTCTCGAAAATTCTTATTCATTCTGTAATCTTAAAAAGCGAATCAAAAATCAACATTTTCATGTTTTTCAAAAGATGCGTTGATTCATTTTTCTGAATCTGCTCGTTAATTTTTTGTGATTTTTTCATTTCTTTAAATTAAGAATTAAATGCCCTGCTCCAGATTGTCTCAAAAATTATTCTTTTTTAAAATCTAGATAAACGAGGCAAAAATCATCATTTGCATATTGTTATTGAGAATCTTTTATTTTTTTATATTTTGCTTGAAGTTAAGGATTAGTAAAACAAACACCATGAGACAGTCAGGTTTTTTAAGGAAATTCTTGGTAGTTTGATTTTAGGGTAAACAAGGCACTGATAAACCAAAAATCTGTATTTTTTGATTTTTCTTTAAACCTGCTCTTTTTTTTTCTTTTTTTGCATTAAGTCAGATGTAAATAATAAAAAATAAATATTCAGATTTTCTTGAAAGTATTTGGTATAAGATATATGGTTTTACTTTCATGAAGAATTAATATTTGTAAGAAACATCAGTGGTCTTCAATCTGTAATTGTAGACAAAGCTTTAAAGGTTATTGGTTTTAATATATTAATTCAGTACAATACACTAATAAAGATATTACCCTAAGCCTGAAAGATTCCTCATTCATCAAAAATACAAAAAAGGTCAGTTGCAACTGTATCTCTAAGTTCATCATTGGACATAAGTAACCAAAGCAAAAAAAAAAATTAAGCACCCTCCTGTTAAATACTTTTACAGAGCCTTTATATTACTGCATCAATATACACTGATTTCCATTTTAAAAGTGGTTCGGGTATGCTTTCAAATCGTGTTAAATCGTGTTACTTTACATTCTGGTCTAGTTTATATATTTTCATGTTATCGTTAAGTTCTAACAACAGTAGTCTTTTTTTGCCTTTGACACATTTGATAAATAGTATATTTTAAGCAAGCCTTTAGCTCTTAGAACAGTGTGGTCTTTCTTTCTTTTGATATATTTCTACCATTTATGTTCTGCTTCTCAAAATTAATCTACTTGGTAACTGTTAAAGAGATCCTTTTGAAATTCAATGCTATTTTTTTAAAATGAATTTAGTGAAAGTGATAATCAGACACCAGTGAAAAATTTTAGAAATGTGATTTTTTTAAATTAAAAATTTATTTATTATAAATTATTTAATTTATCATTAACCATTTTATAATTTTGGAACTAAAAAAAAAATTGATTGGTACAAGCCTAGCGGTTTTACGCTTGTTTGCACAATTGCATGTCCATCGAAAGCCATACACCTATAATAAGTGTTTCAAAATCATCAAAATAAAATTTATATATTTGTACCAAAATCTTTTGAATTTCCATTTGTTGATTATAAAAAGATTTTTGTGCTATGAAAGTTAAATCAGAGTGAAACATTACCATAAATCATCACAATGTCCAACTATGCAGTATCTATGTGGCTGGCTGACCATTATTTACTACTTTTTATTTTCTTTTTATAGATTATTTCATCAACATGTAATGAAATCATTTTAAAGCCACACAAATATAAACCAGGTGGTTGAACATTTTAAACTCACTTTCATGTTCTTTTTAATAAAACTTCATAATAGGTGTTGGAAATAGATGTAAATATTTTTGTAGTTATGAAAAAAACTCAGTTGTTTTAAATTTTTTTAAATAATGCAGACGTCTCGAGTATTTTAATGAAAAGTATGTATTCACTGATAACCAAAGTAACCAAAATGACAAAAGTAACCAAATTATAAAAGTATAAAAAAATACCTGTATTTAATGTATAAATATTTAACAGTTAAATAAAAAATTTCCGAAAATCTTGCGAGCTTAAAAACTAGTAAGAAACTCATAATCTGTCTAGACTTTGCAACGCTTTGTCTCTTGTATTGAATTAAAATATTTTTTTTTCTGCTTTTGCACTCATGTTTTTTTGGCTTGAATTGTCTCTATAGTAAAATTAAATTTGAGACAAAAATAATTTACATTTTACTGACAAAATGAACTGCAAGCCATCATACCAGAAATAAAGTGTTATGAAAGGAACCTTTTTTATAAACTCAAGTTATTTAGGGTTTAAAGTTTTAAAACAAAAAATTTTCAAGTCAAAGTCATTATTTAGTTGTGTGTTATAATTTTATGATCTGGTTAGTTTATTTACCTTTCATCCTTCTAATAAAAAGCGTAAAAAGTATTACAGTATAAAGTTTTATAAAGCGCTAATTTGCTGCTAATTATTCTATAATTGTACTAGTCACATATTATTAATACTATTATATCTCTAGTTACTGAACGTCTTTGCTTTAATACATTAACCGTCTTTTTGAAAATTTTTTATATTATATTTCTAGTGCCAATAAAACTTTTTTGTCTCTCAAAAATTCACAGTTTGATTGTATTGAAATTTGGTGCTAATATGTTAGTAAATATTAATTATGGTAATACTTATTAGTTTTTTGCTAAATTTTGAGTTTTAAAAAAGTTCTTTAAAAATAGACAAAAAGTGGAAACAGATGTGGGTGTTCTTTTTCTCCTTCTTGCTGCTCACTTTTTGAGTATCCTCAACCCTTTTCCTTTCTAAGCAAGTTTTTTTTGGACCTCTCACCATTATGAACCAAATAGCAAACCTTAAACTGTTTCCTGCAAAGATATCCCTCAAGTGGGAAAAAAATTGAAATTCTATATTTTATTTTATATATTTATATATATTTATTTATACATATACTTGTATATACAGATGTATATCTGTAATCATTCCACTGTAGGGTATACATGCGTGTATACGTATAAAAATAAATGTTTAGATAACAAATATTTTTACTTTTTGCTCTATTCTGCTCAGAAAAGAACATCTGAATATCTCACTAAAGAAAAAATGGTTTTCATGTGAATTTAAAAGAGCTTGAAAACTCCATTTTTGGCCTATATTTTTAATTCAATTAAAATACCATTGTAGTTATCTTAATAGTTTGAAGTGAGTACCACGATATCTTTTTTTTTTCATTTTGGCCACAACGTTCTTTTAAATGCATCAGCTTTCACATTTTTTAGATTATCTCATTTTTTAAACTTTTGTACATATGTTTTAGTATAGTCTACTAAAAAAGAAAAAAAGTGTGATTTTTAATTTTATTCTTTATTTAACTAATCGTTTGTATAACTGAGAAGAATTTTTTTCGTTGTCTAATACATGCAAATTGATACTTCATAGGACATAAGGTAAATTTTCCATGCGTTAATATTACTCTTGTGTGAACTTTAATCACAAAAGCTAGTTTTCTCAGGTTTTAGTTTTACCGTGTGATACAAGGCTAAATACGAGTATGAATTTATTAAACATAAATCCTTGATACAATAGCAGTTGCGGGATTAATGAGTGATGTATCTTACTTTTTAGAATGCAGAAGAACAAGACAATGAGCTAATGACTTCTTTATACTCAGCTCAAGCTCCCATTGATTCTAAGATGGAATTCAGTGAATTAAATATATTCAAGGTAGATATTTTGTGTATTATAAAATTATTTAAAATTATTTAAAATTACCTTATTAATGAAATGTTCAACATTCTGTTTCATGCTATTACAATTTGTCACCCGAAATTTTTTCATTTATGCATCATATTTGTTAAATTGATAGGATTATTCCATGAGACGTCTTACCTTGGTGAGTATTCTCTCGTTGCATCAAATAATTTGCACCACGTACGTATTTCTTTTTTTTTCATACACAGACTATAGTACATGCTAGCGAACGTATTAATCATGAAAGTAAAATTTTACAGGAGTTGTTTTACTTGTTCGCCTCTTTGGATATGTTAATTTTTATGTACGATTATTGAAAAAAGTTATATAAATATTAATTTCTCTCTGATCGCTTTTTTAAAAGCATAATTTAATTTTTATTATATAAGTCAAAACTTCTTTAAAATAAGAAAAATGGTTTTAAAACTAATTATTAATTAAATTAAGCTCTTGAGATATTTTTAAAATATGAAGTCAGTGGTTAAATTTTAAAATACTTTAAAAATATTTTGTTTTGCTTAAAATCTGCTGCATTTTTGACAGATGTTATTTTGTAGCTAAAAAATATCCTCATTATCAACTTTTCTCGTCAAAATTTATTTGAATAAAAATATGGAGGAAATAAAATAAACTTTCAAGCTTTTCTTTCTTTTTCTGTGGTGTTCCATATATCATTCTTTCAGCTGACATACCTTACATTTAAATTTTTATGTATTCACAGCTAAAAATAAAAAGTAGCATTTTCTTACTATTTTTGTTTCACCTTCTCTCATACGTTCTTTCTTCCAATTTGTATTCTGTCTTGAAAATGCTAATCTTAATTGGAAGACCATCTTTTTTTCAGCATATCGTTCATCCATTTTTTTTTTTTTTTTTTTTTTTATTAGCACTTTCTTTTTTTTTCTCGTTTCTTTTGTTTTGTATTGAAAAAAAAAAGACATGAAGTGCCAACAGCCAGTATAAGAAAATTATAATTAATAGACTCCTATGCTATGCTAGTTGGCTGAATTTTATTCTTTTTTTGTCATGAAAAGAAAACATTACTATGTTAATTTTCTTTGGGGGTAAGATCTTGCAAATTCCCATAATTTTAATTTTTAATTACACTAACAATTAGAAAGTCTTCTGGGTACCTATTCTTAAACCTTTGCTAAAAATATTTCATTATTTTACGATCTCTGTAATTTTTTTAAGTTTTTCTGTAAAGGATTATTATAATGAAAATGTTGGCTGAAAGAAAACTAGGAAATCCTTTGTAATTAATCAGCATTCAGAAATTTTATGATTTTTCATAAAAAGTTTTTTCATTCATTGGGTTTGAAGTTCTTATTTTAGCCTGATGCTTGTAGCCAGACATTTTAAATGCTGTATTTATATAATAGACTGTCATTCCTCTCAGTTTTAAACTTTTACCGGAAAAATGTAATAGGAGTATATCTATAAGTTCTGGATTAGGTCAACCACATTAAAATAATAATCTGCTTGTGTCCAGATTTATATGTCTTTTTATGTCTGTATAGATTTTCTTACTTTATTCTCATTCTGCTCTCCAAGTTTTTAAATTTACAATTTGAATAAATGAGTAAAGTATCTTGAAATGAAATGAATAAATTTTCTAAACGATAACTGCAGAATTCCAATCAAAAACATGATACCTCTATTTTATTTTTCAGAATTCCAAACCAGTTACTGCTGATAATCTAAGAAGGTAAAAGAATTATTTATGGGGCATTATCTTTATAGGAAATTTCTTGTTTATTCCTGCATGACTAGCTGCCATATCTAAAGACTGATGATTTTTAATAATGTTTGTGTAAATTGTTCTATTCACATATGCATGCCTCCCATCATTATAGAACTACTGGATCAGTCTTTACTGTGTTATCAAAAAAAGGCTTGTATATTATACTTTGTTATAAAAAAAAAAAAAAAAAAAAGTTTAAGATCAGATAAAATACAAAATTATTTTAAAACTCTAGACTAATCGTAAGGGGTTCTTTCATAAAAAAAGAACATACAGCTAAAACTTCAGCCATCAATTTAGGCTATGTGTTGAGCCCTGAGGGAAAATTCTAGTTTGCAAACCCTATTTAGAACTTATTATTAAAAAAAGAGCACCCGGAACTATATCTAAAAATAGCGTTTTGACAAAAATTGATGTTACCAATTTTTGTGTAATTTTTTAGCGATAATTTAAAGGAGCAAAAATAGTTGATATAATTTCATTTTTGTGATTTGTGGGTTAAAAGTTTATATGAGCAGACTCATGCCAGGCTTTTCTAAGTTTTTTAACTGACGGGATTTCCTATTTCAATATTCTTACATTTACTAGTCCAGTTTGTTTCTTCATTCTTTCTTTCTATGGGGCCATGTCATTGCCTCATACCCTATAAAGTTCCCTTATGCACTATCCCATCAAAACATTACTTGACACATGATTGTTCAAACTAACCCTACACATTCATGTGATTAAATCATTTTTTCCTAATCTATTTAAATATTTTCATTAAATGGTCAATTCTATTCATTACTCCTATTGTCTTATTGGGTAGCAAGATTTTTTTAAAACATCTAAAGTTTGATTTTCTGTACTGATAAAGTTTGGTTTTTCCAATACTGTACTGATAAAGTATCCACTTGTATCCTTTCAAAACTTGCAATACACAGAATTACGACCTAGATCTGTTCTACAGACTCCACAAAGAGTTCTTCTTTCTTTTTTATATCTCCCAACATTACAACCACTAACTGCCATTGTGTTACCAAGGTTGACTCATAAACCTTTTGACCCCAAAGCAGGCTTTCATGGTTCTAGCTTTTCTGCTAATCCTGTGAGTGTTTTACTTACTAATGCTAAATCATTTTTTTAAAATAAATACTTCTAGGCAACCTGATATATATAGGCAACCTGATATATATCTGTTAAGTTTGTAGAGGACATTTTTTTAATTAGGTTGAACATAAAGGAAATATTTTAGTTTTACCAGGCTAACTATTTAAACCTCCTTTGGTAGTGTTTTAATTTTTTCATTCTTGAGAAACAAACTTAAGCACTTTCTGAAGAGCTTGAAATTCTGACGATGATGTCCATAAAAAAATGTAAAAAAGGTTTGAAATTTGTAATATATATATATATTTATATATATATATATATATATATACA
>JAUZNK010037068.1:3896-17807 GCA_035046665.1 Euphysa ruthae
TAGAAATTTATGATTATATATTTTCTGGAGCTAAATAGAAATTTATGATTATATATTTTCTGGAGCTAAATAGAAATCAATTTGTTGTGTAAAATTTTAGTTTAATCATAAAAATGTTTTTTTAATCACGTATCTATATTTATATAAAAATATATATTTATATAAAAATATATATTTATATTTCTGAATTCTGTTCTGTTTAAATTTGCTTAGATGTTCTAGGTTTTAATAAAAGGTTTTAAATTGACTCAAAGCATCTAAAAAAATAGTATAAACTTGATAAATCAGATTGATTATCTTATAAACCGAAGTCACTCCTGTTAATCAGCTGTTGCTTTATCAGTGACTCCATCCTTGCAACCATGGTACAACTATTTAATTTTTTTTAAAAAATCTGACAAAAGCATTCATATATTGCTAAGTGGCAAGCAGCTTATTTAAGAAATTTGAAAATCGATTTAAAATACAACGAAGTAATAGTACAACGGGAGATTTTGCTGAAAACTATAAGTTCGCTGTACAAGATGTAATACAAAACTTTCATTAAAACAAGACACAAGAAATTTTGTATCCAATAATTGTATATTAGAAATTAAACGGTGAGCTAAAGGGTGAGTAAGTACGTTTTATGCCTGATGGCTTAGTAAATGGTGTAGACAAGATACACAATATAGTAAAAAGAACGATTGAATACATTAAAAACAATATTTCCACTAGCATAGCGAAAGTCCATTACTTCTCAGACAGATATGTAGGCCAGTATCAAAACTGCAAAATATTTAGAAATATATGATAAATCTCTACAGAACAACCGATAACCAAATTCTTACAGCAATGTTAGATTTCTGTGGAAAAGAAATCAAAGGTATTAAGTTAATCTTCATCAGCAAAGACTCGAATACAAAGATCCGAAATAAAATGCAACGTTGCAAATTTGCAAGAATACAAACATACCACAACATTTCATGTTGAGCATGACAAAAATTGCTACCAAAGTTGTATCAAACTTATTTAGTTTTAATTTTCAAACCGATTTGACCAGATCTTCTACTTACAAACGTCAGTATTGCATAATTTGTGTGTGTATTGTATGAAGATAAATGGAAACGAGTAATTGAAGTAATCTGTCTTGCTAATAAAGATTTGCAAATAAAAATCATCCGCCCTTGTTTCCCTACAAGATCGTACCATTTGCCATTACAAGAATATGTATGCTGGGTTCCTTCAACAAATTTTTTGTTAAAAGTTACACAGACCACTGCAAAAGAAAGACTGGAAGAAATTCCAAATTGAATGGACTAATTATGTATCAGAAAACTAGAATTTTCTTATTTATAATTCATTCATTCATACTTTTATTTAACGTTGGTCATACATAGTCGCGAATAAATAAAAACTTATTTACACTAATCTATACCAACAAACTACAAACTACTCACTGCATATTACTTAGGATTTACTTTGTAAATAGTAATATTTTTTATGTTAAAAATATCATTCTTTACACGACTTGTTTTTGGTTATAAATCCTGTTTTAACTGTTTCATTGATGAGATTTTCACCAAACTTTGGATTCTAATAACATAGTTTTAGCAAAAAAGATTACCTCAGCCTTTTTTCTATTTTTTTCATTAATATCTACTAACATAGGAATAATTTTCAGACAAACTTTTCTTCATCATCCTGAGATATTAGCCGTTAAGTGCAAGTTGTCCGAAAAAAGAGAAAAATTGATAAATTATTTTATCTGCGAAAAAGAACTAAGAAGTCTCATTTTTAAGAGGTTTCAAGCATTTTTTTCTAGATTCTACATCGTCTAACATAGTCAGGTACATAATTTTATAATAGTTGACCTGGTAGGACCAAAATTTTAGCTATTTATGCGATACATAGTGGCCACTTTGAAAGCTGAGTTAAAGATGAGAAAAATGGCATGGAACCGAGTATCTGTACTCCGGAACCATAAACCTTTGGAGGCTTAAACTTTAAGCAGATGTTGGTTTCAAAAATACAAACTGATATGCAAAAAATCAGCTAATTTCGAGGGTATTTGGTATCAAGCCTTCTTATTTCATGTTGATGGAATGAACCAAACTAGAATTTGTAAAAAGGTATTTTGACATTATGGGCTCAATTGAAAAATATTTTGGTAACTAAAATAATATTAATCCTCTGTGATATAAATATGCAAGCAGTATAATTATGCGATAACATTCAATGCAAGAGCACTTTTAAACACTACTTTATGAAATGCAGATATGAAATTCGTGCAGAGGAAGGGTGATAATGAATATCAATTTATGACATGGCTGATGTTAACACTTCTATCACATCATCAACGTGCTTAAATTCCTGTAATGCTGCATCAGGAGTTTGTCTCTGAGAAAAAAACAGTATCCACTGCCCTTGCAAGGGTGGTATAAAAGAATAGTAGTACGTAACTCAGGTGGAAATCTATTTCGTTCAATCGTAGTTTTTTATTCAACGGTGGAGAGTGATGCCGAAGCATACGATCATGCTGACCTGGAAAAAAACATCGTCACATATTCATACCATGACTCCAATGGAAAACTTGTAGCTAATTCAAGAAGCTTTTCAAAAGAAAAACAAAAACTATAAAAATTTTGGATTTATATGACTGACATGAGTTATAGAAAAACTCAGAGCAACTACACTACACTTGGCCAAAAAAGACCAGGCATATAACACATATTGGTTCTGACTATCGTTTTATTGGAACAAAGATCAATCTGAGTTTGAGAAAAAACAAATATTATCGCGGAAAAGTAATTACCGATTGTAGAAACTGAAGTGGAACTTACAGAACTTAAAAAATTGATTTACATTCAAAAACAAGTTTGAAAAAATTTGCATTAATAACGGAATCATTTCTGAAACGTATTTAAATTTAGAGCTAATGAAAAATGAATAAAACAGCTTTTTCACAACAAGAGAATGATAAATAAGATAATACTGATAGAATAAGAAAAGAAATTGATAAATATCTATGTCCAAAGTGGAATGAACTTCGCTCTGAACGTTCAACAATCGCTCACATTCTGGAGTTAAAAAGAACGATTGAAAGATGAACTGAATATTTTAAATAAAGGCAGGAGTGCTACAAATTTCTTCTGAAGTACGCAGTAAAAAAGACAATTAGGGGAAAAAAAGAATTTGGATAAGTTCGATTAAAGAAAAAGTCGTGGAAAGCGTCCCGTGGTCTTGATCTTGACTGATACAGATTTTGATAGTATAGAGATTTATTTATTTACGAATATTTATATAGGATAACCTTTTAAACTTTTGCAAGCTGTTATCAACATGTGTCCTGTAATCATAAATTATTAAAAATAAGTTGAAAATAATATAAAAAAGCGGTTAGTACATGATATGAAAGGGTAAATAAGTTGAATTTTAAAAGTGGAGAAAAGTGGAGATTTTTTATAACCCTTTTGAAAGTGTCTGATTATAAATTTTAACGAATTTCTAGATGGTTAAATTTTTTACTACAGTGAAATACAGGTGTAAATACAGTTGTCTCGATGATGATGAATGAAAAGGACCATCGGTATATTCACCAATTAAGACAGCTGGCTCTGATTCATTTGATTCAATGGCTGCTTGTGTGATTAACAGATCAGCATCGCTTGGTGTATGTTATTATATATATGTTGATTATTTGCGTTTTCCACTTGTTTCGTAGTCTACTCCCATCAGGAGCTGCATCACGTAGTTTATTTCGGCATATACAGGTGTGAAAAAAAGCCAAATTGATCTTTGTAAATCGGTCATTCCACTTCCATGTGTCATCCCACCAGTTGTTTTTAGATTTCCTTATTGCTTGTTTTCTCACACTCAATGAAAAAAATAAAATGAATGGACATTTAAGAAAAAAACGAAGAGCTTAATTTAGTTATTATATAAATGTATTGCGATAAAACTGCTCTTTAAATAAATAAAAATTACGTATCTAAAAGACTGTAAATAGGATTGGGATCAGAAATGTGATACAGAATTGACAATCTATCTGAGAGTAGGATCCGATTTAAAACTAGGTGGATTTAATAAAAACTATAATGTAAATTGATAAACCAGCGCGATGTACTTTTACGGCTAAGTTTTAATATAAATAAGTAAGAATTAAAAAGTAAAGAAAACGAATTTATTCTACAGTAATGAGCTTTTTTTTTTACTTAGCTTTTCGTTTTTAATCTGGCCCAGTTTGAGCTATGACGCGCCATAAGTAGCAACAAAAATAACGTGTAAAATATTAATATCTTCATGACATACATCTTTTAAACGGGACTAAGATAAAAATACCGATAATCGAGAGTTAATTATTCGTTCTGGACAATGGGATAATGTACCACTGCTTCCCCTCCGACATGTTCTTTGCCGCATGTTAGATTAAGTTATCGTTTAACCGCTGTTTGTTTACTAAATTTTGTACATGAAATCAGGGGCAGAAAACCACAAAGCATTATCATTTAGTTTTTGAAGCGTAACACACCGAGAAATTACGTCAGCCGGATTTCTATAGGTTTCAAAATATTTCCAATTATGACTATTAGTCAAATCTCGAACTTGCTTTTATCGATTCTGTAGAAAATGATTCATATTTTATACCAATGTTATTTATCGAATGTAAACAAATGGTGGAATCAGTTCAACAAGTAAACTTTGAGATATTAAAAACAGCTTTGAGCTCATGCAGTAGAAATCAATTTAGCTAAAAGCACTGTAGCTCGAGGTTCCAAACTAGTTGTTGTAGAATTGTTAATCGTGGAAACCCTAGACATTGAGTTTTGGAAACAAGTTGAAATACGAGACATGGTCGGATGGAAATCTGATTTCTTTATCTTGTTTTGCGAAGGTTACTTGTGCTCCTCTATATGGTCAACAAATTAAAAAAGCCGTTGACAGTTTTGTTCATTTGAAAGGGTTGCAATTGGCTGATAGTAATTATGAGGGCAGTCATTTGAATGTAAATATAGTTGTTTGTTCAGATTTTTATTGGTCGTTTTTTATGGGGAGATAATTCGTTTTGAATTTGGCCCAATTGCGATGAAGTCGTCGGTTAGATGTTATCGAGTGGTAGGATTAGTGGTAAAACAGTAGTGAAGATTCTTGTGTTTTTTCACATACTGAAAGTATTATCTGAAATTCCAAAAGCTTTAGTTTGTCTTGTAGCAATTGCTGGCAAATAAAGTTTAATTCGAAGAAAAAGTGATGCATAGTTAAGCTGGGAGCAGTTATGAAGCAGCAGTCTGCATCTGAAACAATGTTTCCCATTTTTGACTTTAAATGAAGCAGTTTGTAATAATACACAATTTGATCG
Organism: Euphysa ruthae; assembly: GCA_035046665.1. Classification (NCBI taxonomy): domain Eukaryota; kingdom Metazoa; phylum Cnidaria; class Hydrozoa; order Anthoathecata; family Corymorphidae; genus Euphysa; species Euphysa ruthae. The sequence continues at coordinate 9,235 of JAUZNK010037068.1, forward strand.
ACCGATACCAGTACTGGCAACAGATGTGAGGCTGCTTTTTTCAATTTTATTGTCATCAGCGTGCGCAGGAAATCTCTTGAAACACATTGAGACATGATATCTTCCAGAACATTCATAGGACTCAATTCGAGATCAGCATTCGCTTGACATATGTCATGTTTTTAAATAACTGTAACTTTCACTTTTTATGAAGTTTTCCGCAAAAATGACTTTAACAAGTCTCTATCAAAATTTTCAAAAAACCTATTGTTATTATCATTAAACCTTTTGTTGCTGTTTTCATTAAACCTTTTGTTGTTATTTTACTGTTCATTAAATCTGGCTCCTGTGTAAAGAACTTCGATGGTATAATGTCCTTCTCTGTCAATTTCAAATTTTTTCGTATATATATTTCGGCCTTCAAAGTATTTACAACAAATCTGATATCCCAGTTATCATTTTTATCAAATTGCCGTGAAATAATTAAGTTTAATTCTTCTGGGATTTTTTTGCATTAAAACAGGAGTAAGCAAGAGCCCCATACATGGATGAAATAATACCAAGGTTTTCTTAACTGCAAATTTGAATTTCAAGATTATATACACGACGCAATGATGTAAAATTTTTTATATTGTTAACGCGTTATAAAGATATTAAAAAATTTCATGTGTGAAGAGAGTAAAACTTGCTTGTTATCATATCTCTCCTTCAGTGATTGTATACAAACATTATACTTATACTATTATTTTTTTGGGATAGACCAGTAATAGTTTTTAATTTTTTACTGTCAAAGTGAGTTACATACGTAAATAGAGAGCTTTTGAATTGGTGAAATTTCCTTATTTATGATTGACAGATGAAACGTTTTCATAAAAAGGTTGCCATTCCTCTGGATTTCCATTAAATAATAATAAATTGAAAGGAGGGAGCCTAGTGTTTCTGTTCGACGATCCAGGCACGGATTTGAAATTCTTGTATTTGTCAACTAATTTTACGCTCTTTTTGTAAAACAATATAAACTCCAGATAAGTGTTTTCTTCAAGTGGAAGTTCCTCCAACTCTTCAATTAAATACTCGTCATCTATGTCATTACCTTTAGTATATTTTTCCACCAGAGTTTCCCTAAGAATAGATAAATCTTCAAAAGAATTGCCGACTTTTCGAAAAGAATCCATTAAAACCTCTTAGTCTTTTCAAAAATATGTTTTATAGATAAAATATTCATTGTACGAGCGCGCCGTTTCCAAGCAAGAGATGTCATTTTATTTTTTAAATATAATAAATTTAAACGTTTAACTGACCTGTTATTTAATTTTATACTGAATAACAATCATCAGTAACGCTCAAGAAATGTTCAAATATTAGACTACACAAAACTAAAGTGTGTAAAGAGCAAAAAAAAGAAAAAAATATCCACGAAAGTAATCATATTATTACTTAAAATAGCTCAAATCAAATCAAACACTTTTCGAAATCTTAAAAAAAATCAACGAAATTCTTCTTCCAAACAAATTTCATAATCTTTCAGTAAAATTAATTTAATCAAGCAAATTATAAAAACAATGAAAAATAGAGAAATAACAATAGTTATTTTCGAATATATTTTAGTGCGCAAAACAATAGCAAACGAAAACTAAAACAGGAAAATAGAAATTACAACGATGTATGCACCCAGGAACATATTTAAGATATTTTTCAACTAGGTCCAAATTTTCTAATCATATTTAGCATTCCTCCGCCCTCCACCGCCGAGCCACGCCCACCATAGTTGGGCGTACAGGAAAAGTTTTTGATTTAAGGATCTGTCTATATTGGCAATGGTTGATAAATTGATAAATGATTATTAATTTGAATGTGAGGGAAAAGAAGAGAAAAAAAACCCTACTCAGCTTTTAACTTTTTCATATATATATTATTAAATATATTTTCTAAACTAAGTACAATAATTTTCTGTATAAACTATAGGATAAAATTACGTTGTTTTCGTGTAATGTATGTAATTGTAATCAATAATAAAATATAATCAAATATAAATCTTTCATTCTCAATTACTTGCATAACTGGACGCCGTATGATGCGTCGGTGATAAGGGAAAACACCAGAATCATTCGAAGATACTACAAATATAAAGTTCCACTGCCATCTAACAATGCAATGCTATAATCAATATTATCTGTGACCTCTTGGACAAATTTTCAAGAAATGGTATATTTCATAAAATCCACAAATTCCTCACTGTCTACCACATATTCTTACTTCTTCTCACTTCATCATATGACAATACTTAATAACCAAGCCTCGCTCATTCTTTTATCAGCCATCTCGATCCATATACATGGTCTAATTATACCCAAAGACGGAATATTAGGAGTGGAAAAATAGAGCGGGGCTTTGCGGCCATCGCAATACATTGTCCAATATTTGTTTGTTTCAGCTCAAATGATATAATTTCTTCCATGAATACTTGCAAACTCCGCAGCAACAAGTTTTTTCCGTAGCTAATTTCACTTGGAGATGGATATTTGTCTTTAGGGTATTGGTAGCCTCGGATTTGAGATTTTATGAGAGTTTATCTGCTGGTTGGACGATCCTGAAAATAGATTTTTATATCTGCGTTAAATTTAAAACAACACCCAGGTTATATTTCTTACAGACACTTCTAGCAGGAATCTCGAGTACAAATTTAATAAATATTAGAGTCGTAGCCATATTTACTCGCTATATAAGAGATGAATATGATATAGAAAAATAAGTACCTTAATATAAGTTGATAGATTTTTGCGTACTCTAAAACTTAACACTTTGCAAATTTCACATTCCGATAATGTTTTTACGTTGTGCTGATTCAAACAAAAAAGAAAAAAAAGCACAAAGAATCATAGATATTCGCGAAAATTTATTTTAACGAATTGAATATTTTGATCGATTTCGGTATTTCAAAAATATAGTGCACTACAAAATGCATTAGTTAACTATTAAGAAATGTGGAAACTTACAAAATTGTTAATTGCTGCTTGGTGATTATGAAATGCTTAAATCGCCTTTGAACCTTCTAAAATTTCATACCAAATATAGTTTCGCCTGGCGGCATTCTAGTGTGAAGGACCCTTAACCTCTTTGGACATAACAAAGACAAGTTGTAATAGGTTTAATAATTTTATTAACCAACATTCAAAGATGGGGAGGAGAAGGGGTAGGATGAAATTGAAAAAAAAATATATAGATACATACGTATTTTTGTATCGATGCAATTAAACCAATTGTAAGAGATTTCTCAAGGCTGGGGATATAAACTTTAACCATCCTGTGCTCTCATAGATATTGTTTATAAATACAGTTTTCCTGTAGATACTACCAGTTAATAGTATACCAAACTTCTCTTTCACATTCATTTAGTATTTCTAGGAGACTTTTGAGAGTTGAAAATAAACGGAGAGTCATAGGGTTATGAAAAAAGTATCAAGTTAGATAAAAAAACTCGGGAAAGGATTAAATGTTAAGCTATTGAAAATCAGCCGTTCCTCCTATTTTTAGATCAAAAAAGAAAAAAAAAAAAATACTTCAATTAGAATTTTTTTTTCATTAAAAATTGGTAAGAAAACAGCCTGAATATTTTATTATCGTTTTTATTTTGGTTGAATACAATTCCCTTTCCATTGATATCTGAGTTAATAAAGAAAGTTGGTACTTAACAAAGAAGTTTGGTACTTAACAAAGAAGGTTGGTGCTTAACAAAGAAGGCAAAAACGATGTAATAGATTTAAACAATTACTCAATATTTTTATACCTTTCTTCTCGTCGTGAATAAACGATAAAAAATTCTTGAATTCTTTAAATCTTAATGCAAATTTGTATTTCAACCAATCAGAATGATTCTGCAAAACGTAAAATCATAATTGACCAGTCAGCATAAAGTAGTGTTTCTATAAAAAGCATCGATTCAAATAATTATTGCTCAACAGATCATCTCATAAAAACGAAAAAAATATTAGCAAAAATTGAACACATTACACAAAGTACAACATATTTTGCTGAGTTGGCACAGTGGTGAGGTCGTTTGACTTCGGACCGAAAGGTTACGAGTTCGACTCCCACCTCTGGCGGAAATTTATTTCCATGTTATCTCTAAGTTTCTGAGCAAAACTCATTGCGTAATGCAACGCTAGCTCAAATTGGTCGGGTTGTTTGGTTGAGCGAATTTCTTAGACGCAAATGGGCGTTCTAAGTACTCCAAGACCCGCCACGTGGCCCCATCTGGAAATATTATCTCGGCAATTTGTTGGTTCCCCACGTTAAATATAACATTCCCTCTCTCTCTCTTTCTCTTGCTCAAAACCACATTTTTTTAATTCAAAGAGACTCGTTTCATCGTCTAAAAATTCCACTTTTAATTATAAAATTTCTTGAAAATTTTCAGCACTTTATGATTTTAAGTTTGTTAATTTGTAATAATTCTTTTTAACCAAACATTTGATGTAACTATAATTAAAATTGATTATTGCCAAAACAAAAAAGCCCAGCGTAGCGAGCTTTGCAGTTGGCATTAACGCGCAAAATTCTCTATAGTAAGGTAGCTCTTTTTTTGCTGACTCAGCAGGTTTTTGAAATGAAACTCGTGCTAAAATTTCTACCTATATTCCTGCCCATTTTATCCTATTTTGTTTCGCCTTCCCATTTCTTTATTAATAATATTTGAACATTAAAGAATAATTCAATGAAGAAAATAAGATATGATAGCTTTGTTGTTAGTTACCAAATCAAAACCAAATCAAAATTAATTTCAATACTGACCACATAAAACTTTATTTAAAAGTTTAAAAGTTTTAACAAATGAATCGTTAATATTCCATTCGAATGTGAACATCAAATTGTTTTAGTATTTAGTTTTGTGTCTTTACAAAGACAGGTGTTGCATACTGTCTGTTAAATTTAAATTCATTTTAAATTAAAACATAATTTTTAATTAAAAACAATATTTTTAGCTCACTATGTATGCGGCATACCATAAAATCGTTTTATCTTTTTTATCTTTGTATAAATTATTCTTCCAATAGATCAAAACCAAATCAAAAGTAATTTTAATACTGTCGAAAGAAATTTTATTTCTATTATGGCATATTATTATTAATGTGTATTAATGGTAGCGTCAGAAAATCGTTGTTTATTGAAATCCGTTGCAATTTTCTCCTATCATCATTTACCATTTTTAACTTTGGTTTGCCAACAAGCCAGCCTATCATGCTTTCGCAAACCTTTATATATTGATGACATATCTTTTATTGCGTCACTAAAAACGTTATTTAGCATTGTTAGGGAAAAGTTTGTTCATGATTAATAGAGAGGCTATTCATGACTAGGGCAAATACTAAAAACTACGCGTGAATTGTAGAATAGATGGTCTGCCCATGGCAATAATTACTCGCAATAACTTCTGGATTCTACTATGCTAGCATATTGAGATTGACTAACCAAAATTTTCTTAGGAAGGTATTTTGTTCAAAATATATTGTAATAATTAATTTGATTTTGGCATGGTTAAATAAGGTATTTTTGAAAAACTAGGAAGCTGTAGCTGCTCCGATTATTCTAGAGTTTATCATCCCCATCCTAAACGAGCCCGTGATGTAAAAAGATTGAAATTTATCTATCAAAATAGGGTATATTCAAAAATATTTCGTTTCTTAATGTTTAAATGAGCGTAATAAACTGCATCAGAAATATTAAAAATTTAAAATTTCTAAATTTTAAAAATATGAGTTAGATTTACAAGGTAAATATTTTGAAAATTGTGTAGTGCAAATTTTCACTGCAGCTTTTAATTTTTTTTTGTTCTTGTGTAATTTTTTTTTTTTATCTATGAAACAAAAGAAGAATTATAAGATATTCAGAAATGACTACTGTCTGGCTATAACCTCAAACTATGAACTGTTTTGACTTTTTAAAATTATTGTGAAGTATGTTGACCCAAGGATGATACAGTCACGTTTTTCCTTAGACGTGTAAAAGTTCTCCTTCGTTTTGCAAAAACAAAATTTCTTAAGTCATTGCTTTTTATAAGAACACTAAGCCATAACTATTATACCAATTACGGTTACTCCTTTTAAGTAAGTAAGTATTTATTCTGCCACAAACAAATATAGTTATATATGCTATAAAAATTACAAGACAAGATAATAGACAAAAATAAATAAAAGACTAAAACATTAAGATAAAAAACAAGTGGTGACAAGGATAGGCAAAAAATTGTCTGTCAAAACAATATTTCCATTGATGTCCCGTTATACATTACACACAACAACATAGAGAGAATAATTCAGCCGAAGCAAAGTAAAAAAAAAAAAAAAATATATGATCTATATCCAGAAAGCTAAAAATATTTCCTTAAAATTATGTTTTATGACATTATAGTTTGCGACGACAATTCACGTTTAAAAAAGGTCTGTTGTTATTAAGAAAGGCTATTTTCTATATAAAAGTCTACTCTTGAAAATGATTTTATTTAAAACATAAAGACCCATTGTCTCTCCACTCAGGGTTTGATCCAATAAGCATCCTAGGTACTTGACTGAGGTATTTTATCTAATGCAAGTGCTTCTATAAATCATGTTCAAGGAATCTGCTTTTTTAGCTCTCATTTTAGATGAAATGGTACACTTGGTTTTTTCTTCTCCAAAGTGCACACTGAGTTCGTTATCGACAAACCACTCACAAAGGTTGGAAAAATTTTTGTTTAAAAGAAAACAAGAGTCATCTGCGTAAAGAAGTAATTCACAGTCTAGTGCTAGAGTCATGTCATTAACATATAGCAAAAACAAAGGCGGTCCTAAAATTGACCTCTGTTGGATCCCACATTTCACTAATACTTCATCAGAAAGTTCTTTATCAACTTTCAACCTGAGTTTTATATTTGAGAGATAAGACTTGAACCAGAAAATCGTATTCTTAAAAAAACGCATGGATTTCAAAATAATCCACTCTATTGTGTCAAAGGCCTTTTTTGAGACCTATAAGAAACATTCCAGTGTGACATCCCTTTTCAAAACCTTTTGTAGTTCTGTCATGAAGATATGACAAACATGTGTCTGTCGAAAAACCCTTTAGAAATCCAGATTGAAATAATGATCTTTTCTACAACGAATTCTCTAGCTGGTCCTCCAATAATTTTTTCAAAAATTCTTTGATGCAATTAATAATAACGATATGGGACTGTATATATTTGTTTTTGTCTTGCTCCCTCTTTTAAATAACGGAGCAATTTTATCTAAATTCCATTAATCTGGAAATATGGTAGTCCTAACTGAAATATTTATTACTTGTATGAATGGTCCCAAAATAGAAACACGTCCGTCCTTAAAGAACACAAATGCTTTTCCACCAAACCCATGTGGCTTATTTAATTCTAAATCATGAATTATATTTTAAAATTTAGTTAATTATGTTTTTAACTACATCCTCAGTGACCCTTGAGAAATAAAATTCCTTAGAAATTTTCTTTTGACCATAAAAATTTGAAGTTATTTGACTATTATAATGATTTGATGCTCTTGGAAGGAGATTTAAAAGATTGGCTGCAAAGATTTTTAGGTCTGCCTATATTTTCATTAAGTCTATTTGCAAAATGCCTCTTTATTTTTCTATCAATGGTTTCAAGAGCATAATTTTTAGCTCTTCTAAATAGTTCCTTGTCTTTATCCGTTTTTGTTCATTTAATTTATGTCTTATAGCTAATTTTATCATCATTAGTGTGTTTAAAATTTTGTGAAAAATCTACAAAGGCCAAGTTAACATTATCAAAATTTTCATAGGTTGGAAAATTTGCTTGACTTAGTTTTTGATTTAGTATGTACTGTAGTTGCGCATACATCTGGATATTTTCAACACTTTCGTACCTGGTTTAGACCTAGTGATTTGGCGGGTACAGAAATTTGGCTGATGATTAAAAAGAAATATTTCAAGTGATCCTTGCTTTGTGATTTTTTCAGAAGCATTTACACTTATTTAAGAAGTGCATTTTGAGTGAGAGCTCTGTTTTCAAGAATGTAATGTAATTATTATCCAAAAGTTTCAAATTTAGGTCTCCTAAAATAAATTTATTTTTCCATCTTCATAAGTTTGGTTCAAAGTGTGAGCTGAAGGCTCAAATTTTTGATATCAAGTGGCCTGTAAACTAAGACCTCTATAAAAGGTTTAACATGAGAGAGAAGAATATCAAAAAATATTTTTAAAATGTCATTGTAGGTGTAATATCATTAAAATTAAAATCGTCCTTGATGTAACAAATAACACCACCACAGACCTATTTCCGTCTTTCCTTAACCTTTACGCCGCGAAAGACGTACATGTACATCAAGGCAGTTAGCGAAAGACGTACATGTACGTCCAAGTAGTAGGGTGTATGTATCATGTTACCATGGCTGATATACACCTTTTAACACCTTTATTTTGACTTGTCTGCATTCTCAAATTGATATGCTTTAGGAAAAACCTTGATTCCACTATGTCCGGACATTCCTTCTTGGTTTATTTACTCAAAGTTTTGCAATAAAAATGGCAGCTCTGAAACTAACTGCTGATCAAGTTTTAGATTATTTAGA
>JAUZNK010037079.1:0-34547 GCA_035046665.1 Euphysa ruthae
TTTTTAAAGTCTCTGATTTTTACTCGTATTATTCAGGGTGATTTAAACATTTTAGACTTTCAGAAAAGGTAACCACGCTGCTAACGTAGCCTGTGAACGTATTCTTATGTCGCCAGACACTGTATTTGAATAAGTAATGAGAATAATATTGCATATCGGGGGAATTCATACAAACAGATTGGTTTTTTATGAAAAAAAAGTTTCAAAAATATTCCATATCATTATCACCATATAAATATACAAAAATAGATAAAGTTAAAATTGTTTCTTGATCAGCTTTTCTAGACGTTTAATTCGACTAGAATCAGAATCAGAAGCTGTGATTTTTTTGCTAATATATTGTCTCCGGACATGCTGGTCACTTGGGTAGGGAAAATTTCAAATAAAGTGTTCTGTTCACTTCTTTTTAACCCCTAAAATATAATCGAAATGTAATTTATAACAAAAAATTACATGTAAAATACGGTATAGTAAAGAAAAATATTATTATATTTATTATCGACCATTTTCATTTCAAGAATTGGAGAGGACATCAAATTAGACGGTATGCACTAAAAGCAACAGTTTATTTTCAATTCTAATTCGTTCCATTTCAGATGTGGGGCAATAATCAAGCACGGCTTTCAGCGGGCAAACGCAGAAAAAAAACCTGCAGGGTTTAAATCTTTTTTAGATAAAATTCATTATTTATGTCCGAATTTTTCACAAATTTAGAAAATAGTCCATCTTTGTGATGAAATTATGTACAAAAAAAGCACATTACTTTCAGATTAATATTTTTCACATAAAATCGTATAAAGTCAAACTGTCTAATTTTGTATTAAACTATTTTTTAAACTTTGTAATTTTTTGTTCAGTGATCAACTTCTTAGGTAGGATCAAGTTCGCAAAAAAAATTTTACTCTTCTCGCAAAAACTACTTTTTATTTCGAACAAGATTCTCTCATTTTTAATTATTACTCAAAGTGACTAGTCCGACAATATTTACTCTAAAAAAACGCAACTGGAAAATTTTATCTTATTTTATACTATAGCCCAAAATGAATTTTTTAAACGAACTATTTATATTTCTCCACAGATAACCATAATCGTGTTGAATGAGATAATGATATATTTTGAATATGTCTCAACAAATATAGTCTTTAAACGAGATTGTGGATCAAGTGCGGCAAGGCAAAAAGTTACACAAGATCAAGGTAAACATACGCATTTCCATAGTGAAATCTCTCTACGAAAAATGGATTTTCAAGTTTTACGTTTACATAAAATTGAATCATGATTTAATCAGAAAGAGATGAAATGGATAGAAAGAATCTGGTGTATACGACAACTTTGAAAAAAAAATTCATCTTGACCGATTCGTATGTATTTTTAAATATTAAATTAAATTATGTAAATATTTATTATACTTAATAGCTACATTGCCTTTCACGAAAAGATTGTAATTTCCCACATTCGTATCCGCTTGTAAATTAAAGGTTTCGCGAATATCAAATTTACAAGGGTGCACAAAAACGGGGGGCGTACAAATTAAAAGGGCGCAAAAATTAAGATAATTAAGATATCTGTTATTTATCATATTATAATCTGAAGATGTTGGTAACTGTGGAAAGCTTCGTATGCAAAAAAGAAGCAATCAACTTTTACATAATTTTTAAAGCGAGTATAAATAATTTGTAACCATTTAATCGGAATAAATTTATTTTGCTCAGTTTCGACCATTTCAAAACATTTTTCAAATACATTAAAGGTTGAAGTAATATTGAGCAACTTACTACAAGAAAACTTATCAATGTCCCCTAAAATTCAGATCCTCTCAACCTTTTCTAAACAAAATATTATTAAAAAAATAGTTTGAGTGGCTCCTAACAAAATAGTGCCTTGATTATAGTGAAAATTTGGCCAGTTATATAACATCTAAAATGGAAACTACAAATGACTACCTAGACCAAACAGATATAGTGACATAATTGATAATTTCTTGTTAGATGTTAGTTATCATATTTAAATAATTTCACCTTCATTTCGAGAAGTTTTTGAGAATTAGAAGAGTAAGCATCCTGATGCAACTTGATATAACCTTCTACAAAACTAGCCTGCGTAGTATGTGAGGAAATTACAACCTAAATATAGAATAATACCCAAAAAATTAGCCTCATGAGATTTAAGTACAAAAAGACAAAATGCAGCTAAAAACGCAATAATATTAAAGTATGGCGTACTAAGGATTTGGTTCCTCTTTTTTAAAGCAATCAATAATGAGATTAGTTTTTAACACCTCAGTGACGTCATTATAACATTTACGAAGTTTGAAAATGGCTAATATTAGGCTAATATTAAATTTTAAATAAGTTCAATAATTCCTTACATAAAACTTAATTGTTGTTACCAAATTTAAATACTCGTTATGTAAATACTGTGTTAATAAAGCTAATATCCAGTCAAGGTTTATTAAAGCGGAACCACTTAAAAATGGTACTTCGAGCAGTAACAACCAGTTATGTGGTATAATTGCACATGATTGCAGATATAATAATAATATGTACGATTCATTAAAATTAGATATAAATTACATACGACACCAGATTGGAAAAATGAATATGGAATACCTTGAGGATCATTTCAGCTTTAGTCATTCCTTTACTTACCACTTTAGTGTAGCTAGAAGACAAATTTACATAATACATTCCGGAAAATTATATGCATATGTATAATATTCCCTATAAAAAAATCATAGAGTAGCATCCAAAAAGATATTACTTGATTATTACCTTAATTTGGTAACAGAAAGATTTTGGAAATGATTTTATTTAAATAACAAACTCCCTAACCCCCACCCACCAATTATTATCAAAAAAACTTTGGGATTCTGACTAAAAAAGTTGAAGCCAGTAAATTTGACTTTTTACATGTTTGTCAAAAGGGCTTAAATTTGAGAAAAATTAATGAATGTATGCTGAGAAGTAATCTTACTGGGGTAAGAACGAATGAATATGGGTGAATTCAAAGGACTCCCTCGGTTTTGCTGGTAGCCCAAAGAAGACGCGATTCCCTTAAATTTCTATAAAATTTGAAACATGATTTTCAGATTAAATTATGCTCCTTTTTTAGCCTGGGTCACAGCTCCAAGAATTAAGTATAAAAGTAGCTATTTTCTAATAGCAAAACAATCTAGCATGAGTAGATAATTTTATCACGAAAAATTAATAATTAATTTCAAAAATAATAATAACTTGTCAACAAAAAATAATAGACAGCTTCAAGAACTCAATATTCATAAATAACCATAACCAATAAATAGTCAAACAGGAACTAATTTCGCCTGAAAATTTTTGGAGGCACATCAAAATAACTTTGATTTAGTCTCACTCCTTTTTTGACCCAATAACAACATTTGTAATAATAACGTGACGTCTTATTGACCAATAGACAAACACAGGTGAATTCAAAGCACTCCGTTGGTTTTAATGGCAGTGCAATTAAAATAAATATTTCTAAACGCCTTTTTAACCAAATTAAAAATTTTGAATGGGCTTTTGCCTCTCACTGAAAGTACAATAATGTCTTTAACTATTTATTTAGAGAATTAAATACAGTTAAACGTTTTCAAAGAATTGTATCATATAATATAATCATGGGTTTAAAAATTCAAAAATGCTTTTTAAACAACTGTTTGCTAATAATAAAAAAGAAGTATTTTTAAGTCTTAACTAGAAAACTAGGCAAATTTTATAGTTCAAATTGTGAAACTGATATAAATATGCCTAAAAACTAAAAAAATATAAAGCAACTGTTTCATAAACTCCAATAAATATTAATATCAAAATTGCAAATACGACGAATATGTATGCTCTAAATATAGATGAATTCATTAGTGGAATTACACGTGGATGGGATATTAAGTTTAGTCACATTAGCGTGAATTATTTGTTGTGAATTTATCCGCTTGAAAACTTCATGCAGGTATAAATTTTCATGCATTTGGCCGCCAAACTCTGTTGGAGTTAGAATAAATCATTTTTAAATTACATGACACTATGAAAAAGATTGTAAGTTTTAGTCAATTACCTGGCAGGAGACTTTCTTTGAATAGTTGAAGATAATGCAGGAAGATCATGTAAAGCGGTTTTGATTGAGTGTGTATCCAATAGCAGCTAAAAAAAAAAATTCTTATATTTTACGAAAGTACAAAGATAAAATATATTTTAACATGATTTCTTAGCAGACAGCCATTAATATGTGCACTAAAATCTTATGTTGGCGTGTTTCAACATAAATAAACGCAATTGAAGAAACTTATGTTTCAAAAAGTCTAAATCAGCGTTTATAAAACAATTTTATGCAACAGTTTACTTAAATTCTTGAAACAGATCAATGTGTATCTCTTTCACATGATAAATATGATAAAATCTTCTAAATAATTAATAATAATTAACTCTGAATTAAATTGATCAAGGACTTGGATAAAAGAGTATCGTAAAGTTTTTCAACATGAATGTACCAACGTTGCAATTTTCGTATCAAGATCTTTTGTCAGAATTGCATGTTGCATATGTTCAGACAGTAAGACATTCAATGAAGAATGCCACAGAAGAAATTAGAAGAGATTTCTTGAAAAATGCATACAACACAGACACACCAGTCAACATCACCTTTAGTTTTGACGGTTCTTGGCAACAAAGAGATTATGCATCCTTGAATGGTGTGGTTACTGCCATTTCTAAAAGTAAAAGTTCTTAGCAAGAACTGCAGAAGCTGAAAACTTTGGAAAAGAAAAAAGGATGATGAAGGATATGATAAATGGCTCCAAATTCATGTATGTCCCATCATTCATATTGGCAGTGCTGGAGCAATGGAACCAAAAGGCGTCGTCAGCATGTTTTCTCACTTGTTGACTGAAAACAAGCTGAGATACACAACCTACGTTGGTGACGGAGATACAAAGTCCTTTCAAATATACTGAGCAATGAAAAAAAAATAAAAAAGGACAGAAAAAGTGAACAACACATTTTTATGGAATTGCAATTAGGCAAAACAGTGGTGATTTTTAAGGAATGAAGAAAACCGTAGTCACTGTATTTCATCATTGAAGTGAGCAAACAATACAGTCGCTCCACAAAAAGTGACTCTTTTGGGTCTCAGGACCTAAAAATAAATCTTCTTTTTTAAAAAAATGCTGTACTCTATCATATAAACTGAATATTACCATCAAAATATGTATATTTAAAAAAATAAATTTGAGTTAGAGGATTAAATTTAATCTTACAAAATCAGCAATTTTAGCCCCACCTGTTCAGCACCAACAGTTCCAATTGGTTTACACTTGTATATGCAATTGATATATCGAGGGATGAAAGAACTAGAAACAAGATAAAAGAATTATTTTGCTAATTGTTCATTGGATCAAATTGTTCACGTCGTTCATAACTATCTAAACCTATCTAAAATTATCTAAAACTAAACCATGAGCATCATTATTAATACAGTAGAACTTAAAACTTATAATATTCTGATATATGTTTCTGATCTTCAAAAATCGAGAAAGACAACATATGTTATTTTAGCCAAAGAAGAGTGGCCTGCCCCAAAAAAATCTTTGTAGCAAGGGCTAATATCTTTTAAATTCATGAAAAAAATTGGAACACAATTTGGCAAAAAATGTTTGCTTAACAAGTGTGTGTCCGAAAAAATCTAGAGGATTCAATTGATAATAATGTATAAAAAGAACCTTCCACCTACAGGAAATTTGCAAATAAATTAAGACTCCTTTTTGAGCTTCATCACAAAATAAATAAAAAAATGACTGACAGGTGGTTATTGGGGGCAAAACAACTGACAAATTATTAGCTATATATATATATATATTTATATTATATATAGACATACGGCCATATTTACGGCAATCAAAGTATACGGCAATCAAAAGATGCCCTCTATGGTCCATAAACATAAAAAAAGTTTTCAAAAAGTATTTGGGAATACTGAAAATTGAGGTTTGAAAACTGTCAATTTTTGACTTTTGTTATATTAGTAGGGCTTCAAAGAAAATTTTTCAGGGAAAACAAAAAAGTGCTACCAACAAACTGAAAAACTGATAGAACGACTAATAGATTGAAATAAGTGGATTTATAGAACTCCTTAAGTTTTGTTGGGGGTGCAATTGAAAGATACCTACTTGATAAAGCGTATACAAAATTGCGTAAAGTACTTCCTTGAAGAGTACAAATTATCTCGTATGATTGGAATCATTTGTCGCAAATGAGAGATGATGGCTGTGACATAACTACTTTGATCGCCAACAGATTCGATACTTTGCCAATGAATCTAAAAATCATAAATCATCTAGAAATGCTGCATTGTTTAAACACATGACTTAAACCTATTTTTTTTTCCAAATTTTTGTATGTCTTATGTGTTCATAATTATATATTGAATTTTAAGGTGTTTTTCCAAAAGATTTCTTAAACTCTCTATCTATCTATTTCATTGATATGTCCTACTCAATTTTGATTTTAAATCCAAGAAAAAGTGTTTACATGACTTGTATTGTTATTGAAATTTAAGTAAAATAAAAATAAATTCTGTGGTTTTGATTTAAATTATTGATGTAATACCACTATTTGATGTAAAATAACTAATAAAATTTTGAGAAATCTTTAAATATTTTTTTTTAGAAGGGAACAGGGCTTATTATCGTCATTAATGTTCAAAAGGTTCATAAAAGACATTTGAGGGTCAGTCTAATGAAGGAGCTAGGGTATACAGTAGGAAGTTTAATTTGATAGTGGATTTTGATAAGTAGCAACAGCTAACCTTGGACATTGCCAACAAGGCTGGATCACAAGCATTTTCTAAATCTTGCACAAGTAGCTGTATTGAGCATGAGATCACACTAGTAAAAACAAACAGGATAATAAAATTTTTTCAAACAAATGACTATAACAGTGAAACATAAATATAATAAATAGAAATATATATATATATATATATAAATACATGTTAATTAGAAATTCCATTTCACGATAAACTACCCTAGTTCATATAAAAAAAATAACAAACAATAGTAAAATAATTTCATAAAATATCTTCGCTGGTATAAGTCAAAAGAGATTCTTTTATTATTTCAGTTTGAAAAATTGAGATGGAAATATGATTAATAACAACGATTTTTGAAGAATATAAAAGTGCTATCATCTTATGATTCTTTGAATGTTATTTTCAAAATAGCAGACAACAAATTATTTCCAAAATAACAAATTTAGTCGTAACATGATTTCTTAAGAAAGATTTAAGAAATAATAATATGTAATCTTTGGATTAAATAATATTTCAGGGAAATAACCCAATAAAGTTTCAAAATAGCCAGCAAAAAAAAAGAATCAGGACCAATAATAAAATTAAAAAAACACCGGTTCTGGAAAAAAAGTGACCAGGTAAGTCAGAAAAAGGATACACACAGAGTTTATATGGTCAAAAATGTAGAAAAAAAAGTATGTTGATGAATTTAAAAAAAATTTTTACCCCAAATACAGGAAATGACTATTCAGCAAAAGTTATGAAATTTTGAAAGTATTTCAAAATATTTCAAGTTGGTTTGGACTGGCACCTGTATTGGACCCTGCCACATTATAGCTTTACATTAATATCTAAGAAATTTTAAACCATATCTTGAAGACAGGTCAAGGGCAAAAAGAATTTCCAGCAACAAATTTGTATCAAAAGATACTTCTTTCATGATTTAAAGAGGTTCTTTTCTGTAACAGTTTAACCAAAAAAAAAAAAACAGTCAAGTTATAATTTATTGATAATAAGATATATGTTAGACATAGATGTACAAAAGAACATACTTGTGGAAAGAATCCTGTTCAGCATTCATGTCAATTTCATCAACTAATTCTTCGTCAATCTTTTCTTTTAATTTGTCTTGCAGCTATAAATTAACCAATGTCTAAAAATAATCAGCTGGACCCAATACCCAGCTGGAAGCAATAGCTGGAGATAAAACATTATAATATCTTTTACATTAAATTAGAATGCATCCCATTTATGTAATTTGGAAACAAATCAAAGTAATTGATTTTGATTCCCTCATTTATACATTTATTTACATATGATTGTAAAATTTAAAATATGTTATTGACTATATTATGGATTTTCAACACATGATCTCAGAGGTTTTCAAAAGAAAAAGTGAAAAAAAATTCTGTTGCATCAAATCATTAACATTAACAAATTAGTTTGTCCAAGTTGGACAGTTAAAAAGTTTGTCAATTGGTACAGAGATAGATAATGAGAATTACAGAGGAAAGAAAACTATTTCAAATGTATTTTATGGTATAAAAGATTTCCCTTACCAAGTGAAATATAATCTTGATAAATAGAAAAATTATGTTTTTCCTTCATGACCAAAAAACCTAAAAAATTCAAAAGGGTTGATAAATATGCAAAAAAAATGAAAATATTAAATATTAAAATTTACATGATACATGATGACATTAAGTGCACAATGCTCTTGTTAAAGAAAGTACGACAACGAGTTCTTTCTAAAATTTTAAAATCAATAGTCAAGTTTTAATTGTTATTTCAATGTCTTAAAATATTTCACAAGTGACATCTCTAACTATAGTAATGCAGTACTGAAAAAAAAAAACACTTTAGTGAGGTTAATAACAGTTTCTGAAAAAAAAAGATTTCCTTACAAGGAAAGTTTTGCATGATTCTAACAAGAGGTGTGTAGGCATGCTTAATTTTTACTCTTAGATAGTGACACCGCCAATTATCAAATACTACCTATTTTAGAACCTTAAAACTATCATAACTTTAATATAGATGCTCACATAAGATTACCTTTAATATATAAGATTATACTGTTTTATACAGATAATTCCTATACAAAAGTTGCTTAAAAAGTCCAAAATCTGCAAGATTTTATAAAGATATCAGTTAGGTTATTTTACTAAAATATCCAAATAAACAAAATATGATTGGAAAATTAGGTATGCATAATGAATGATAGCTCACCTGTAATGTTGTTTCTTGACAGTATTCAGCCGTAGTAAGAATACAACATATTAGCCGCTTTTCTTCGTCATTAAATTTAACATCTGTGTCTTTCAATATGCTAGCTAAACCACCACCTTCGATTCTAAAAAGATCATAAAGAAATAGAGCCAGAAAAATAAAAAGTTTTGGCTATTTCAAACAAAACTTAATATTCTTGCAAAACCAAGTAAATACAAAATATGCTTAATTAGGATCAATTGCTCAACTGAATAAGACAAACTGTTACCTAATTAGGAAGACAAGGACGACAGAGTCACAGAAAATTTGGAACTTTATCTGGCAAGTTTACTTTGCCAGATAAAGTGATAAATAATGGACACAGCCCACTGTGACATTTTTTCTGCCTTAAGACTCACTAATAAAAAAAATAATTTTAATGAGAAATATTATTCAACTATATTTAAAGTCTTGCTATGGTATCTAATATCTTAAAAAGAAAAACACAGCATAAATAACAGGTAAGAAAAGAACCCTATTGCTGTTGTTTATTATCAGTCGTCGGTAAACATTTACACAGCTTATGGTGATATATTTTAAGACCTGTGTGTCCTTCTGGAGATATAACCTATGGTATTTGTTGGTTACCTAATCTATTACAATTATAAACATGGGCAACTCTACTCCATAAATAGAAATTAAAATGAGGAATTCTTTAACATATTAGACGTGGTTTGCGTACTTTCATCTTACAGACCACCCTTGTATGATCTTCCAGACAACCCTTGTATGATCTTCCAGACCACCCTTGTATGATCTTCCAGACGACCCTTGTATGATCGTACAGACCACCCTTGCATGATCTTCCAGACCACCCTTGTATGATCTTCCAGACCACCCTTGTATGATCTTCCAGACCACCCTTGTATAATCTTTCAGACCACCCTTGTATAATCTTCCCGACCAAATTATTTCATGATGAAAAAGTTCAGATAAACTCCGTTACCAGTTATGAGATTACATTAAACAGTGAAAATCATGAAGTGCTGACATGAAATGAAAAGCCACATAGGGAATTTGTCTTATTTGGACATTTTAACAATATTTACAACTGA
Source organism: Euphysa ruthae (assembly GCA_035046665.1). Taxonomy (NCBI): domain Eukaryota; kingdom Metazoa; phylum Cnidaria; class Hydrozoa; order Anthoathecata; family Corymorphidae; genus Euphysa; species Euphysa ruthae. The sequence goes on from JAUZNK010037079.1 coordinate 10,116, forward strand.
GTCACTACCTACTAAATACAAATCTTAAATTAAACTGAATTTAGATTATTGTGGTGCAATTTATGTTAATATTATCATTATATATTATGAACACCAATTAGAATTATTTTCATATAAACAGGTGTCAAACAATCCCAATCCTATAAATTTTATTTTCCAATAAATAAATCCAATTCTAACTGTTCTCTAAAATTCATACCGCTTAGTGTTAAAAGCAGCTACTATTAAGGTCCTGATTTATTTAAACAAACATCATTATCTACACTATTACAAAATATAAATGATAAGTTTCTAGTATCCATAATCTAAAAGCTATTTTACTTATTTCTTACATCTTTACATCTTGGTTTTAATCACATATGAGAATTTAGTCGTAATTTTCTTGACATTAAAAACCAAGTTGATAATTGTAAAAATGCCATAAAATTGAAAACACTTCCCACTATTTACTGCACTGCACAGATTATATAAACATTAACAAAACACTTAAAAAACATAATGGACTTAATAGGCTTAGCATACATGTCCATGAACTAAGTAAATTTTTAGACCTACTCTTCATAATTAGACCTACTTTAAATCAACCAATAATTTTTAATAATAAACCTAAGAAGCTGTTCAATGTATTTTAGGCATGAGGTAAAGTAAAGTTTCAAAGGCTAAAAAGGGCATATGAATATTAAATGGATGGATTATTTATTCTTAAGGTAGACTATTAATTTAATCATATTATTTATTTATCAGATCGCAATTAGATTAATGTAAATAATGTAAATATATATTGTCCAAATATTAAATCTTTCATTGATACATTAAAGTCAGTAAAGAGTTTTCCTTGTGGTGACTAGAGCAATAAATTTCACCTTCAGAAAAAGACTTTACTTAGAACTTGAATTTTAAGGCATTTTTGAATGGTACAGAATACTTTGTTTGCTTTCCCCAAAATGATCAACATTCGTTCTCCTCAGTATTTAAAAAGAAGATGTGCCCCAGCTAATTTCGAAAAAATGTTATTTATGTAATAAAGATCTTCTACCATTCATTGTGTATAATTTCCACAATCAAGTATCTAACTAGCTTAAAAATTAACTTCAGTCACTTAAGAAAGCATAAATTTATATAATTTTATATGGCTTTCAAGATACAATAAATCCACTCCACAACAACATTTTATAAATACTGTCAACCAACCTTGGTCCGCTGCTGCCCTACTTTCAAAGCCACTGTAAAATTTTACTTTATAGCCAAAATGATATTGAAATAACCACATAAAATTTTTTAACATGAAAAGATATGATGGCATGGAGTGTGTCACGGTACAAAAGGTAAATTTTATTCTTTGCAACTCTGCATTCGATGAACGAGACCATATTTAATCATAACAGAATGGTGATTAAACATTCAAAAAGTGTGCGAATGGTTCTATCTATTATCAGAATGCCAATTTCATATAAGCAAATTAAAATGATGATGACTCCAATACAAAATGAGACGATAAACTTTTATGGAGATAAGATAGTGAGTTAGACAAGATCACGACTTTCAATATACTTATCTAACCTGTGGGTTTTTGTTTTAAAACATAACTTAAGCATGACATGTTCTAGGATATAATAGTCTCTTGAGATACACGCAGACACACAAGTGACTATTAATAACTTGAATAATGTTTGGATGAAAATGAAACTTACTTAGGTAGATTGGCCATGAGCAGTTTATTTGCGTATTCTAATAAGTATTTCTTAAATGTCATCGTTAAAGATTTTAGTGCTTTACCAGTGCTCAATTGAATACATTGCACCATGCATTTCTTGTAGAAGACAAACAATTCCCCTGCACTAGGAAGCACTGCACCCTCTGCATCCTCACCAAGTGCAGGTACTCCATGCATTTTAAGATCTCCACCAAATTTCTCAATCATCTCATTAAGATTCCTAAAAAGTAAGAAAAGAAAAACACTTTATCAACAACAAAAAACAAATTTTTTTGAAAATTAAAAGCTTTGAATGATCTTAAAGGTTTAAACAATAAAAAAAAAAAATTAACAAATAAAACATACCGATCCTGCGCTTCTATATAGATGTGAAGATGGACTTCAAACACTTTGCTGATCAAACCAATAAAGTATGATTCACCACCAGCTTGCTGTACATAAATAAAAAAGACTAAACTATCTTAAATGAGAACTCATAAAATGAGAGCATAAATATGCTGATTAAAAAATGTTGCCAGTTACAGTTTTAGGCAGTTCATTGTGGAAACATTTAAATATTGTAAAATAAAAGAGCAAACAAAAAAAGAGAATAGAAAATAGCCATTAATACTATCTGAAATTTTGATTTGATTCTTCTGAAAAGAATAAGGCAATCTGTGGGGGAAAAAAAAAAAAAAAAGCATTCGACTGGAACATTTTTCGTCAAAAGTTTTGATGGAGCAAAGATATGTGAATTTGTGGAAATATTTATATTAAGCAAAATATCAAACATAGTAAATAAAACACTGGTGCTTATCAAGATGATGATGGCCTTGCCTTTTTGGAAAAACATATACATAAACAAAAGCTGAAATCATCCACAAACAGTCCTGAAACAATTTCCCAAATCAATACCTAAATGATTAAGAGAGATTTAATCATACAAAAAGCTTTTTTTTTTACAATATAGTAAAAATACAATATAGTAAAAAAAATCCTGAAATTAATTGCAAAACATTTTCCTAACAGCAAAAATTATGTGAAATATTAAATAAAAACATAATAAAATTGAGAGATATAGTTGTATACTAAATATTGGAAAATTAATAATAAAAATAATACTATTACAATATAATATAACAATCGACCTATTTCTAATCTCAAAATAACGATTAATTCAGGATGCAACTGCAGAATACAAACATGTTCGGTAAACAGTGAAAGTAACCTCCAAAGTCATCAAGCTGAAGCGAGCCATAATGTTAACAATAAAACTACTTGACTTTCAAAAACAAACTTCAAATAAAGATACGCTAACCATAAAAAATATTACAAAATGACCAAAGCAAAACAGAGCTAGCTAAATAATACTAAAAGATAAGTAAATCATTCTAATCATTAAATAATCATTTGTAAGTAAAGTTAATTCCTCGTCTTAGACAGACAGCTGTAGATTAAGTTTGACAGAAAAATCTATGGATTAAAAATCCGTTAGATGACAAAAACTTACTTGAGTAAACAAACATTAATTATAAATACTATTCATTTGATATTATTAATTTTGTTTTAAACTTGTTAAATGTCTTCATATATGTTATTAAATCATCTTTATTTTCAGACATGTATTTGTACACGTGTGATGGTTGGACAAATAATTCTTGAAATTTAAAGTAACAATAAAGTAACAAAACAAAGAAAATTTTATTAAAAACATGATACTCAGCCATTAATCTTAGAAAATATAAACCTATTGACAGGCAGTTGTATATAGCAAAATAATGATATATGTAATAAATTTTAGAATAAATAGCATTGGATAGGAAAATTCAAAACTGAGCAGTATCAGACTATTGCAAATTTGAGAACAGATCAGTTAATTTCCATTGTGAAGAAACATTATTTAAAAGAACATTCACAAGACTATTTCCAGAAAGGTCTGTTACCGACCCTATTAAGTCAGTTGCACTGTCGATGAGGGTTTTTGGATAAAAATGATTAGTATAGGTAGTGCAGGAAATGGCGTGATGTATTTTCACTTTCAATACCACAGCTACTTAATGGATTTCAGTGTTAAGAAAATTATATTTAAATTATGCTCTCTCAAATTTAACCAAGGCACAACTTAATTTTGAAACCAATTGGATCATGGATGTTGAAAATAAAGCGTGGTTTAGATCAGCATTCATTTAATAAAGCTTTTTAAAAAGACTACATTGCCGGTATTATTTCAAACTATGACACAAAAAAGAAAAGAAATAATTTCAGTTTGATGTAAATTCATAGAATAACTCAGGGATTGATGCAGGAATTTAATTCAGGTGCAAGTATTAAAAAGAATCAACCAAACGTTTATTTCCATTGCAGTGGTCTGAAATTTTGTGTTTTTGGCTTCAAATAGCTGTCAGAAACGCGTACGTGAGCCAATATGGCAATTTGTCGTTCCGGTTTTTCGTTAATTTTCTCAGCTGTATAAAACATGTGTAGTGCAGTAAATTAACGTTAAACAACATTTACAGAAAGGGATGGTTAAACTTATTACATCCAAAAAGGCTGCTGATTTGCAAGATAAACCTTTTAGAACAAAAATGTTTAGACGCTTTATTCATTAGATTTTCTGGTTTAGATGGGACTAATGCTAAGTGTGGGGTGCGGAATTGCAACGTTTAATTCGTCATACTTCACCCCATACACAAAATTTCAATTGTGAAAATCACTGTTTGGCTTTATGTTTCGTATATTTAATTCTTCGTTACCAAAAACTGATTGAACTGGACGGCCCACTGATTTCGCCATGGAAAATTTTCAAATATAAGTCTATAACGCAATCTGTTTTTTGAAGAGGCACAAATAACAACTGATTTAAAACTTGTAAAAATTCATAGAACATGCGTTATTAGATGGTTAACTTACTGTGAATCCTCCATCAGAATAATATCAAGATTTGAGCCCCTATTTGATGCTTTAGACTCAATACACTACAACGTGGTGATGCTGAATTTAAGGGAGTAAGAGACCAGCTGCTTCAACCGGATACAATCTGCATGTTGTTACTTCTTGTTGAAGTCCTGACTCCTATAGATAACTTTTCTAGATTTCTCCAAAATAGTACTTTACTTTATTGTGATGTTACTTCAAAATTGGAACGTCTGCTTCAAAGTCTACATGACATTAAAGACTCTTTGGTAGATCACAAATACATCAACAGTAAATTAAAGTTCTTTAAGAACACCACAAAACTCTTAACCATAAGTTCGGACAGAAATGATTTAGGGTGCAACATGCATGGTCAAACTTTAGCTAGAGAAAAAAAAACCAGAAGAACAGGCCCAAGATTTTATGAGAACAGCTTATTATATTCTTGATGATTTGAAATTACAGAAGAAAAATTGTGAAATTACAGAAGAACTCACAGACAAAAATGTTGTTTTGCCTGGTTTTAAAGTGTTTAATCCCAATGAAAACCAACCAACAATTTGACATAGCCAAATCAAAATATTATTGAATCATTACGGAAATAGCAAAAATATTTACAAAAACCATTCAAGAACAACAATTAGAAACCGAAATACTTTCGAGATTCTAATGATGTTACTGCAATTTTCATCAACAGTGTAAAAACAGAAGCAAGGAAATAGTAAAATCTTGATAAATTAATCAGCAGCAAATGCAGGAGTGTATTGGTACTAACGCCCCTTCATCTGGTGATGTCTATGCAGCAACGATTAAGGATGGTTGTGGAATACGATATCCAAACACCATAATATTGCACAAACTGTCGCTTCTAATTCTATCAATGATGTCACGAGTTGAACGAGATTTCTCCATCATGACTTTTGTTAGTATGACCATTGAGAGCAACTTGGCCTGCATCAACCCCTGTAACTCAGAGCATTAGGGGTTGTACGACTATCAAAAGGCAATTCAAAAAAAAAAACCATATTATATTCCCACAGTTTGTACTCTGTATCAATTAATCATGAAACGCATGTGAGAACAGACAGTTACACAACATAGTTACACAAGAGAGCTAAATGAGATCTGCAGAGTTATGTAAGGAGGTGATAAACATGTGTGAGTAGCATGTTTATGTAACTAGTGACACACATATAAGCTTCAAGATTATTTAAGGAAAGAAGAAATAAACAAGTGTGAGTTATTAGTTTATCAGAGGAAAGAAGGAATGAATAAAAGTGAGTTGCTAGTTCACCTGAGGAAAAAAGCAATCAACAAGTGTGAGTATTTAGTTTACCTGAGGAAAGAAGTGATAAACAAGTTAGAGTTGTTAGTTTACCTGAAGAAAGAAACAAGCAAGTTGCAGTTTAAGTGAGAGCATGGGTGAATTGCAGGTTTATTTAGGAAAGAAGCAATAATAACAAAAAATTCAGTTTCAATTTCATGAAAGCCTTAAATATAACTAATCAGAGGTTTAGGCAAAAAGCTGCTGAGATTGCAAGTGGTTGAATGAATGAGACCTACAAAGATCCATAGAGGCCCTCAATGTAGTGAGTATTAAGATGTCTTGATGCTAACAGATAACTGCTATTTTAATGAAATAAATGCCCTCTTCTAACTATTGCTGCTATATATATCTTGAATAAACATCCACCCTAAATTTGTGTTTTGATAAAATTCTTTCTAGATTAAACCTTTCACCCCTTTAAAAGTAAAATTTTCAATCTAAAGCTATTTAATAATTTGCTAATATATATCTGCTAATTTTCAAAAAGATATAAAAGTGTAGCTATAAAGCTATAATTTAATGGTATTATAAAACATTTTTTGCATTAATTTTTTATGAACAATAAAAATTCCCTTAGAACTTCCTATTCAATTATTTTCAGCAATAGATAAGTACATTTTTCATATTTTTTTGTACCAATGAGCATTTAATGAGCTCTTGGCTAAAATTTATAGACAAGCCTCAGACAACACACATGTTGCGTTTTGGGACAAATAGTTCATAAAATGATAGTCAAAACATTTAAACACATCAGCACTTCAAATAAAGATGATTCTTGATAATCATCCAATAATTTACCATTTAAAATGCTTCACTAACCTTTTCACCTTTCAAATGACTATATGAAAATCGTTTTAAGAGGAAGGTCTCAAAAGCATTTGTTCTTTGTATAGCAAACAAAAGCAGCTTGACATCAATATCAGTTGCTCTATGATCCATAATTTTACCAAGCTCATTCCTAAACCGACAAAACAGTTCATAAAATATTGTAAAAGCACGCCTACTTCATATAACAAGTTCATAAGTTCAAAATATCAAAATAACATTATATATATTTTCAGCAGAGTATGAAAAAAATCAGAAGTCACTTCTGGATAAATTTGATACTTCACAAGGGAACAAGCATGATAAACGTACATATACAAGCATACAACATTATACTTTTATGTCGATTATGATCAGGAAAAGCTTACCTAGTTATATTTCCAAACTCCAAGCAAATCCGTTCATCAACTGCCCAGTCATTTGGAAAGGTAGCGTGAAAATCTTCTTCAAACTGTATAAGGACTCTTTTCATCCATGAATATCTTCGATCTATCTTGTCAATCCATGCTACCTAAATAATATAATACTCTCCACTTACTCAAAAAATTAAATTGCAAAAAGTATGCTAGAATTATGTGTTATGTATTATTATAGTTTTGATTGCTATGAATAATTATTTATAGTCTCAAAAAGTAAATAGATACATATAAATAAATAAATACAAAAAATACAAAAATATTAAAAAAGAATACCTTTAACAATAATTTAAATTATCAAATTTTGCACAATACAAATTTTAAGTTGTATAAAAAAGGTAGTTTTGATTGGCTTTCACTGAACGCCAAACATAAAATCTAAACTGTTGTGTGATATATTTGGAATTTTAACTCTTCTTTAATTGCCTTACTAGTAGCCTCAAGCCTCGTAGAAAGCAACTTATTTGTATCATGAAAAAAAAAAAAAAAAAAATCGAAAATTAGTTTTGAACGAAAATTTGAGGATTTTAAAAATTTAGTCAAACTGTGCCCCTTTTTTGAGCGAAATTTAAATTACTTTGTTTTTACTACAAATTTTAAATTACTAAATGCTTTGAAAAACATTGCATGCTTGGTAGAGAAGATAAAATGCGACTGTTTAAATATTTAAAATCCAATCCATAATTTAATCTGTAAATTAACCTTAATTGTTAGGGTCATAAAATATCGTTATATAAATATAAATATAATTATATCAATATAAAATGATAATCATAAATATCATCAGGCCAAATAATGACTCAGTTTTTAGGGAACAACATACTCGGCAGGTTCATGTTTTTAGGGAACAACATACTTGGTACAACAAAATAAAAGTTACCTCAAAGTTTTCATTGAATATATTTAAATAATCAGCAAGCTGTTGTTTAATAAACCAGGTTAGCAACTGATCTCTAAAATTAAAAATCAATCATTTTAAATATATTAAAACAAAAACATACACAGCTAAATAAGCTTTCAATGACTAGCAGACACCAAACTTTCTTTATTTAAACATGACATTTTTTCTTGGTGTTTTTTTATCTTACAATCTCTCATAAGTTTTTATGTAATATAATCTATATCCCCAATATGACTCTCCTACATATGATGCTTCTCCCTCTGTCTAACAAAAAAAAAATGACAAAAAAAAAAAGAAAAAAAAAAAGAAAATTAAACCATATCATTATTACTCATTCAAAAATTTCATCCAATCCATTAGATATCAAATTGTGCAATGAAACGGCTGCTGAAAGGAGCGGGTATCAAACAACAATCTCAAGATTACCTTCATAGTTATGAATGGAAAACTTTTGGTTGGATAAGGATAAGTTCAAAATTCACAAAAGCAATAAAATTATCTGCCAGTCTTTGCTACAAAATTTAATTGCCCCAAAAGCAGAGCTTGATATTTTGTTTGAAATTCATTTACTAAGTCTATTAAGTAATTGTTATTAAGGTCATGAATTTCCTGTAAATAGTTCTCAAAAGTATAGTTTTATTTTTAATTTTCATCAAAACAGCTATTTTTTCTATATAGCTATAAATATGGAACTGAACTCTAGTATTATGACACATAGCAAAACCATGATTAGCTACTTTATTTATATCAGACCAATTTTCATTGTATATAATATTAGCTTTTTGTTTGATATTTTAGTAAACATTCCATCATATGCTGTCTTAAAATGTCTTTTCCAATACCTAATAAAAAACAAACTAAATCTTGTAATTGGCTGTTTCCAATAATGCAATTTATTTTGACATAAGTTGAGTTGATTCTTTTCATGTTAAGTTTGAAGATCAGTAATTTTATTTTTTTCAAGTTTTGGTCGCTTGAAGAATATGTAAACTTTTCTCTGTGAAAGAATATGTAAACTTTTCTCTGTGATGTATGAGCACAATATTTTCCCTATGATATAGGAGTACAATATTTTGAGTTTTTGGTTTAAGTCACCTATCATATACGTAAGAGTATTTTTTAATTTTTTTTTTTCGATTTACAATCCAATGGCTTTTTCTTTAATGAATTTCCTATATCATGAAATTTTACAGGAGTTTCCATAAAGAGGGTGATTTCGGAATTAAGTGCTTGACTAACTTGAATGTTGATCAAAAAAATTCTATAACAAAAGCAGGTGCTTTTCAGTTTGGTTAAGATATTGTGATTTTTCCTTCTCCTAGAGCAATACCCCTTTGCACTATGCATAACTGCTGTTTCAACCAAAATATCACCTCACCCGATATAATCTTCAATATCTGGTTCATTTTCAGTCCAAAAAATATACATAACAAATTATATTTCTGGAAAATCGTATTTGGGTCTAGTACCAAAAGTAGGAGTTTTAACTAGTGATCATATGGGTCGAAAGAAGACCTCTATAGTCCTTTAACTTCAGACAAAATTTCGTAAAAAATTCAATCATTGATTTTAAGCTTAAAATGAGAATATTTGGGCCCAGTACCAAAAAAAGAGGGTTTTTTAACAGGAGGCTATATAAGTTAACCGCTCTATAGTCCTCTTGTTTTGTGCAAAATAATAACAAAAAAAGAAAAAAGCACAATGAACGGTTTTCAAAATAATTTAAAAAATAAAATACTTAACGGCCAAATACCAAAAAACTAGTTTTTTCCAAAATCTAAAACTGTAACTCTAATAACATTCTAAATCTTCAGCATAATCAGAACATAGATTCTAAAGAAAATATCTTAGGTCTTAATTTGACATTTTTTGATGCCTGGGAGGTGGGTCTAAGAAAATATCAAAAAAGTTGTCATCCTGGAATAAAAATAATTATTTATTAACAAATTTCGACATATTTTTACTTCAAGCAAAACTTGTATAAATTTCACAGACGCTGTTGACTTGGCCAAAGTTTAAACACATTTCCCTTTATGTTTTAATCATACAAAAGCAGATGGACGATCGAATGAAAATCTATCCTTTACAGCCCACTGGTTCATGCAGTGTTCAAACAACAAGCCATGAGAAGATTTTGAAAAAATAATGTAAATATTTCAAATCTAAGAAAGTAAATATCACTAATCATAATAAATTTCAAAAAAACTAATTAATAGAGCCTGATAAAATTTCTTAGATACGCACTGAGAGATGAAAAGATAGATGGGAATCCATAGTACTCTCAGCAGTTGGACTGGGATGACGATTCAATGAAATTTATAGTGCAGTAAAATTCTACTTTGATATGCGCCTTTGGTATTTAATATCGTATTTCAATAAGCAAGATAAAAGCTGAAAAATTAAAACTCCGAAAGGATCATAAAATGTAACCATAGCTAATTGTGATAAATAAAACGGAAGTAGCATTACTCACTTAATTTTTGGATCAAGTACACTGATTACTTTGCAAGAATCAGATAACATAGAATTTGGCCCAGCAAGAGGCTAAAAAATAAATTTGATCTAGTAAATCATATACCATCAAAATTCCTACAATTAAAAAAAAAGTGAGTTAAAAAGATACATAAATAGAATTTAATTTTGAAATAGCTTTGCATTCAAAAACAAAAGTTAAAAATATATACATTAAAAACTACTCAAAACTTTTTGAAAGTTGCTTTAATACTTTATCAAAGTATACCAGGAAAAAAAATTTTACTTTTAAAATTCACTTAATTTATTATTAACAAGTACCTTAATATCAGGATTTGATAAACTGTCTTTGAAATCTGCAACAACTTGAGAGCCCAGATTGTCCTGTATTATCAGAACTCTAAGAAGAATAAGTATTTAAAAATATAGAACCATAACAAAGATTTTCAGGTTATTCCAATGGATCTTGGAAACTAAAAATTTTAATTAGAAAACCTAAATTTCAAAGCTATCTAATTCTCAAGTTTGTTTAATTGTCGGGGATATCTAAATGCCAAATAGTTATTGTTAAAGAAATGTAATTGTGAGGATGTGTAATTATCAAGGACATCTAATTGTCAAGAGTAATCTATCTGTTGAGGATATCTAATTGTGAGGTTATTTAGGATATTCAATTGTGGAGAATATTAAGTCAAGATGTCTAATTCTATTGTGGTCAAACAATTACCAAGTTTTCTAAATTTCAAGTAAATGGCCAGAAGAGCAGATAAGGATGAGCTCAAAGGATTTCTCCCTGTAAAATTATAGTTATTAACATTTGTTTCAAACAGTAAAAATTATTAATGAAAAATATTTCTAATTAAACTTATAATCATGAGGACCTGTTTAATGAAATTTCACAAAAATAGCTCCAAAACTACGCATTAACCCACAAACTCTCATAACGTACCATTGCGAATACTCCCATTAATACTCAAAACTAGATTAATGTGCAAGTTTCTCACCAAAGACATGGTGCCATTTCATATCCTTTTCTAAAACGATGGTTTGTCTAATTATGATCTAAAGACTTCATTGTCAAATTTAAGGCATTATTTGAGTCTAAGACTTATTTTTCTTATTGTGTTTGGCAAAACTGTTTAAAATGTAACAAATTGCTTAAAATGTAATAACAGACAAAGCAAAAATTAAATAACAAACTTTATAAACAAAAGTTTTCTTTATAATATAAAGAACTAATCACCTGTCAGCCAATTCTTTGATCTGTGGAACATTGATATATTTTTTAAAGTGATCAAGAACATTTAAAACACCTTGCAAAAGGTTAGCAACTTCCCCATATTGTCGGTTGCGTGTCAGAACTCTGAAGAAAACAAAAGAAAGATTAATTCTATGACACATAAGAAATCAAATTTATCAGTCACAAAAAGTAAACAAAACTTCACAATAGTGCAGCAGAACCTTAAAACAAGTCTTTTTATGAGATTATAAGAACAAATAAGATAATTCAAATACACAACATTATAACATATTTTATTCCGTTGAGATAAGCAATAATCTTAACCCAGACAAAACAAACCTGATGCTAGACGTTGGTGCACTAAATATTTGACTTATCAAAACTTTGAAAAATCGTTACTTAATAACTTTCCTGGAAAACTGCCTTCAAGGAGGAAATAGTTTCTGCAACAATAAAATGCAACAAGGCAACGATGACTAGTTCCTTCACAAATTTATGTAAATACATATAGATATTGGAATGGACAAAGTAAGATGCATAACAATATCATTAAGCATTACCTGGCAGTAGCAAAGAGTAATACAGGAATTTAATTTGGGCATCGATATAAATTGTATTATCCTGCAGCCAGAGGAATGGGCTCTACCATAAGTATAAGCGTAAATAGCAGTAACATTAACACATCATCTACACATGGGTGATGCAACAGTGTCAAATATTTATTTTTTATTAGCGAGAAAACATAAGATTTCTAAATTTCGACACTCTTCTTCCTTATAATAGCAGACATTTATATTACTTCATTCTTAACAAGAATTCACTTAAATGAACACGATATACAAAATTTATCTCAAATTTATATCAAAATTACTAGATTATCAATTTATTGATGTAATATGATCCACACACTTTGTTCGTAGTTTATCAGTGTCTTTTGTAGAATTAAATTATGCATTTTTATCAATAGGATATTTCGCATAAATATATCAATTTAAATTAAGTTCTTAATAAAATATCTACAAATTTTTTATAAATATTTCTCATTTAACTGTCCGTTTTCGTAGCCTTGATTTCTCATTAAACCTGTGTATTGTATAGTTATGCAAACTATTTAATCATTTTCTGCCTTTATTTATAATTCAAAGAAAAAGCGATTAAGATGTTATAATAAATATTTAATATTTATTATAACATCAAGATTATATAAGATTATAATCAAGATAGTAAAAATTTATTTATAATCAACAAATAAAAATTCAAAGTAAAAAACTAAGAAAATTAGGACAATAATTTATAATGACATCAGTCACATACATATTTACACTACGCAACTAAATAGTTGTTTTTTTTCAGTTTATTTAAGGTAAGATTTTTAAAAGAATTTTTTGCCGACGCTTTTAATGACTACCTTGGTAATCATATCGACAATTGCCAAGGTAAATTGGGAGGGCTATGATGTGTCAATGTTATCTACGTTTATATTTAAGGTAGTTGGGAGGGAGGAGGTGGTGGCTGTAAGGTGCAATCCTTAGAAAATTTTTAATATAGCCTACCTTGAAAGCATATGTCTGATAGCGAGGTTATATAACTTTCAATATTCAAGGAGGGGACTTTGAGTAATATAAGTAATATAATTTTAAATTTAAAATTATGTTTTCTTCCATTGGCTATTACACAAGATATTTCGACGTGAACTAAGTCCGGCATCATGGTTTCAACTACTTATTGTGTCCAGCAGTCATACTTCTACCAGTACTCTCAAAGAGACCAACGTGATTGCACTCGTGCAAGCAGGCATGCATGCAAGGTGATGGAAAAAAAAAGAAAAAAGGAACAGTTTAAAAAATAGGCAATAAAACTATAAATAAGTTCTGATAATCTAATTGAGATGGATATTTTTTTCGCATTTATTGCACTGTACGGATAGGATTAAAGTGTGTTTATTTTACTTAAAGAATAATCAATAGATTGATGAAAAATCAAAACAGTTTTTTATATTTGATCCTTATGTATTTCCCTCCCCTCTATCTAGATTTGCGATATAACAACAAAACTCGCGATAAAAGATCACATTGATTTGATAAAATAATCGCATTTAAGCCTATTATTATAACACCAAAAACGTTTTTTCTTTGAAATATAGATAAAGGCATAAATAAATAATTTGAGAAAATAACCATCATATTTAATGCGTATCTAAGGATACGACAAAAGATAGCTAAACCAAAAATATAAAAAATCTGCAAATATAAAGAAAGCTATTTAATGAAATTAATGATTAATGATATATTTTATGAGAAATAACGTATGCAATGAAATGAAGTATTAATTCTAGATATCAAAATCTCATTAAATTAAAAATTGAGCTATATAACAAACCGTGTATCAAATTTTTATACGAAGCTTAATGACCATTTTTGTATATTAAAATGGTCTTTGAAAAAGTTTTGTTTATTTGAAAATAAAATATTTTTAAAGAATAGAATTATCAAACCATAAAACTATTATGCAACTCTTCCAAAAACACAGAGGTTAACTTTAAGCAACAGATGAAAAAACTTTATTATTTACATTACAAAAATACGTTGTAAAAAAAAACAAGACGTGGGAAAAATATTATTTTGTTAAACTTATGCAATATATAGTAAAACTCTAAATATATTTAATATCATTGAACTGAAATTATCATGTAAATAATATGAATTTAGTTTTGAGCAATTTATTGGTATATAGTGTGAAAGGCAAGTGAAACTCTCATCAGATTTGGATTTTGAAGTTTATTTTTTGTTATCTTTAGATAAGAAAGTGTATAAATTATCAAAAAATCAAAATCAAAAATCATATAATAATTTTTTCATTCATTTCTGTATATTCTACAGACCAGAGTCATAAAATACATTTTTTTTTGTACTCCAAAACAGGTAAAATTTGTACAACTTAGGATACAGTTGAAATATTGACATGGAATTTGGCACCCAACAACAGAGCAAAGAGATAAGGTTTAAAAAATTCAAAATATGTCTCGTTTTTCCAAAATATTTGATGTGACTATGGAGGAAATTAAATATGGTAAACACATGCATAGAGGATTAGAGCTCACTCAATAATTTATTCTGCATTGTTCAAACTAATTATTTCAAATTTTTTAGAGAGTAATGGTGAAGTACAGGGTAAATTAAAAACTGCTATAAAGCATTGCATTGATAAAATAACTGATCACAAAAAAATCTAAGTTGCAAGAACAACATATCGAGGTATTTTGAAATCGACTTCATACCATGAGAAATTACATTCACACCATAAAAGTTTTCTTAGAAAGAAAACAGTCGAACATTTGCTCAATAAAGGTACACACTTTATGGTTGTTTATGATGGGAAGTACGAAAATAATGTAGTCGGATTTGAGGATTCCCTTTGAGAACATTCCCAAGAAAAATCTGATACACTGAAGATTCTTTATGCAATGGAATTAACTTGACCTAATTCTTTCACCGAAATGACAATCGCATCTCCTGATATGGATGAGTTGGTTCTGCTTGTTAATAAATGTCGCCAACAATGCAATTATACCAGTTTCAAGGTGGTTCCTAGTAATTTTACTAAAACATTTAATATAAATGCAATGAAACTCATATTATATTCTTTTTAATTATGTGCATAATTAATGAGTTTTTTTCAGTGGTATTTTTTTGCAGTAAATAACTCATTCAAATTTTATTGGTTCTGTTTGAAAATTTAACAACTTAGCTTGTTTCAGCTTGTCTTTGATTCTTTGTCCACGTCCCCTATAAATTTCAAGTCGATTCAATGACACGAAGTTATGACATCTTGATGCACACGGTGTCTTATTTTAACAAAATTAAAAATTACTAGCCCTATTGAGGGCAAACAATATGTCTATATTGGAAGATATTTATAGGGGACATGGAAATATATATAGGAGGAGTACAACCTGAAAACTTCAAGTCAAACAAATA
Source organism: Euphysa ruthae (assembly GCA_035046665.1). Lineage (NCBI taxonomy): Eukaryota > Metazoa > Cnidaria > Hydrozoa > Anthoathecata > Corymorphidae > Euphysa > Euphysa ruthae. Next base: position 25,880 of record JAUZNK010037079.1, read on the forward strand.
ATGCAAATAATGCCAAACTTAAGGCAGTGTGGCTTAGTGTGGTAGCAAATTTTCCAATATTATTGCATTGTAATGGAAAATGTCGTGGGTTCAAATCCACTCGAGAGCAAAAAACAAAAAATTTTCGTTATCGGTTGTTAACGTAACACAAATGGGAGCTTTAAATGGAGCCACTGCCCAATTTGATGATAAGATTATTCAGATCTTCTTCCAAATTAAAAATGTTCATAATCGAACACAATCAATAATCCATCCAAATTTATTTTACCACAGAAAATGAAAAAAAGATCATCTCAACCAAAAAACAGCAGTCCAAAAAAAAAAAAAAAAAAAAAAAAAAAAAAAAAAAAAGTTTGCTAATTTTGTAAAAATATCATTTTTAAAATTAAGATTCAGTTATCAGTGATCAGGTGAGTCCCTTCCTTGTCCTTCTTCAGATCACTTTTTGTGTATTGCGTGCAATATTTTTCTGCGTTCCCTTATGGAATCAATTGACTTCCGTTTCATTATTTGTTTCTGTCACAGCTTGACCACTTTTAAAGCTTGATGAGGTCCCATAACAATACCAATTTTATTTCCATAACTACAGTTATACCCTCTTTACCATCATTGAACTCTAAGATGGCAGGCAAAGTGGACTCAGATCTCAAGGGTCTTTCTGCTTACAAATATGTGTTTCGGGAAACGAGACCACACAATACCGTTGAAAGATTCATTCAAGGTTTGTGCTTTAGTGTGTTGACACTTCTTTAAGAGCTCATAATCTCTCAAATGTTCAAACAGAGGAGGGGCTTATTTATCAACCTCAAAAAGTTTTCCATAGCAGAATGACCAAGTTCACAAATACTTATAAATACCCTAATGTTAACATGAAAACGACTTATGCCATTATTTTAGTCACACCTCTTGCTTGAAAACACTTTCCTACTATCTCCACACAAACAGTTCATTACAAATTTTTGCAATAATCCCTGCTTCATGTATGCATTAACCTTGAAGCTATGGCCATGATGTGCTTTAGACAAGCGGGATAAGGCTTACCCAAAAGTTCAGCAATGTTATTCAGAATATCAGTGTTAATAATAAAACCCATTAGATGTACAAACTTTAGGTATACTATTGTCCACAGGGGTAGCAGTATTATCAGTGCCCCTGTATACCGGACGCTGATATGTACTTTCAATACTTTCAATACTCTGACCTAACCAGCAGTAGTGCTTCTGGGCTACTACATATTAACTGGATGTGGTCAAGTAGGTAAATTTTCAAACTGCAGCAAACATAAATCACATAGCACATTTAAAGAGTGTAGTAAAATTGAGCTAGAGGCGATTGTAAAACTTGGACCTTCCAAAGATCTTGATTATGGAAGGACTATTATGGAAGATTTTCGTTATGCATATATACTGTCCCAAAATGCCTGAGCAAATGAAGACTATTGAACAACTTGAACGCTGAACGCTTGTATCTGTACAGTAAATTTCATTATGAATCAGACAAATTTCAACCCAGTGCCTTTATAATTTATTGCAGCCAGTTTGTGGCAATTATTTTCAAAACGTGAGATGTTTCACATTCTGACCTTAAAAATCCGTTACAATTTGGATGGGAACAGAATGGTATTTGCTGGAAATCCATAGTGACAGACAAACTCCTACATGCTTCTATTGAAATGTTTATGTGCAGTTATAAAAAGACAGGGTATTCAATAGGGCAAAAAAGAAGTCTGCAGAACTTTGGAATTACCTTACTAAACAAAAAAACGTACCACTACTTTCTTTTATGTGACCACTGTTCATAACTGGGCGGTAATAGTCAATTACAACATTGAATAGATATGTTGTCACACGAAATTGAGGTTAGTCAGAAGTGCCGATCAAATAAACAAGCAATAAATATACGGAGCTATATGAAAATATATCATCACAAATCACGTCACAAAGTATAATTCAATTGGATAATTTGATAACTTATATATAGACCCTAAATCTAATTTGGTAGTCCAAAATCAGTATACCACTGTATATTTTGGGCTGTATCACCCCTTGAGCAGGTACATTAAATGACGACAATGATGACAAATTATTGCTTTGTAAATTCCACTCACAACCTGACCTAGACCAGAAGCCATTTAAAACACATACAAAACCCTTCAATATCTTTGGGAATTAATTACGATTTTACAAGTATTTGTCAGATAATTCAGTAAATTTAGCTAATTATGCGGAATATTTGATAATGCTAAGAAGTTGAATTTTTATAGTACTAAATAATATCATGATCACATATCTTTGAGAAATATTAATAAGTCAAGAATTTAAACCATTCCATTCTATTTTACTCTATGTTTTGCTAAATCATATCCTTTAAATCAGCATCTTGAGATTTATGAAATTTGTTTTATATCAAAGATAAAGCCAAAGTTATAGACCTTTAAAAATGCCAATAAAACATATGCTATTATTAACATCTAACACTTACTTATTTGTAAAATAAGATTAAAACAGTCCACGAGATGATAAAAATTATGTATAGTTTCCATTATGGACCATGCAGCATTAAAAAGATATGCAGATATCTATAACTTGAAATAAATTTTGAGATATCAGTCATTTTTACAGATAAATAAATGAGGCAGTAAATAAATAAATGAGTAAATAAAAATAAATATTTAGTTATTCTGGCAATGTTCTGTAGACATTAACAATAGTCATTTATTTCAAAATGTAATTTTTGTGAAATCGAAAATATTTCTTTTTAATTTTTTGTGCGCTATAATGGTAAGAAATTTGCTAGTTCGTGTTGGGGATTCGTGTTGTCGTTTTTTGAGGACAAGAGGATACCAAATTTTGGAAAACTTGTACAATATAAGATTGATATAATAACATTAATGATAAAATCTAAAAAACATGCCTTTCAAACTTTAAAAAAATGTCAAATTGGTTAACGAATTACGCCCCAACATGCATTTTAATTCAATGGCTTGAGTGGTATCATAAAAACTTTTACCGCACAAATATAATATTTTACTTACACTAAAGAATCCACCCCTCCGACCAGCATATGTAAATGATTTAATGTGGTTATAGAGGTAGTCAGATGTCTTTTACCATGATCAAGTTGTTTTATGTCTCTTGTAATTTCTTTCACCTTAAATTAAATTATGCATGGTAGTAAAAAAATCCTTAACCAACTCATTGCTAAATAAACTCCTCTCTCTCAAAATTTCCAATAAAAGTTTAAATCATATTTTATACAATAATAGCCTCTTAACTGTATAATAATCATGAACTATACCTAACCTGTATGGTGAAGCTACACAGCCTCTATAATGTGATAAGAAACAGTGATAAATTAGCTTTAATTTGCATCCAAAATGCTTCATAAAAAGTAAAGAGTTTCATAATCAATAGTTCTCAATTTCAAACTGCTGGTTTGTGTAAACCGTTCTTCATTTCAGCATATTAGGTATAACTTATTTGTGATTGTAAAAAAAAGTTTAAAATTCAACGAACCGACTTTTATGTGATGTTTCCTGATATTTAAATCAATTGCATTTGATTTATTACCCTCAAAATATTAATATCTATAATCATATTTCTTGGAAAATAATATCAACCAGTTAATAGTCTAAAAGCTTGTGACAGTTCTGTTTAGCCAATTTTCTTCAGAAACTCTCTTATCTGTTGCGAATACAAAAAATGTCGTTAGGTGCTGTTTTTTTGGTGGATTTGGAACTTGATTCAAAGAAATTTACAAACTTGAAATCTGTTTACCACATCAGGTACATAAAAAATAACGACATTGTATACTGAACATTATTTTGATAGCTAAACTAAACTTATATGACACCATAGAAATCAAACTATGCTCAAAAGCCCCAAATTGAGTTCCGTTTCCACATAATTCTGTGCACAATACTTATCACTAATATATAAAAGGTGACAATGGAAATGAGGGAAAAATCTTGATCAGAATAGCCTCAGAATCTAGCCCAAATTTATTCAAAAAGTAAACCTGTTTATCACCTATCCCACATGAATAAAATTTTGGTGGTAACTTTGTGCATGATAACCATCAACTATATAAAAACTGAAGATCAATGTTGGAGAAAACCTGTGATCAAAAAGCTTTTGAATTTCTTTCAAATTTCATTAACAAACGAATAATTGAGAATAAATAGATGTGGTGGCTTATTGAAAATAATAAATTCTATCAGCATCTACTCTATTAGTTTAAAATGGAAAAATATGAAAACATAAAAATAAGGTCCAGAGGAAAATGTTGTTCTCAGCAGGAACAAAATAAGAGGTACTGTTCTTTACTCAAACCCAAACTTCATTAGCTTGACAAGCTGTGTCAAAATTTGCCTCAAAACTCAACTTTGCATCAAATTTAGATGCAATCAAATAAATGCATTATGAACCTCTTTCAAAAAAAATTAACAATTAGAGACGTGCAAGAAGATGAAGTGGTACCTCCTGAATTCCTACAACAGTTTTTTCAAGACTTAATAAGAGAGCCAGATTATAGAAAATAGGAAATTGAAACATTTAAAAGACCAGAATTCTCTCACTTGCTGAAGGCACAGAGTTTGCATCCATGTTCTGAAAAAACAAAAAAGTTGAAAAAAAAACAAAAAAAAAAAAAAAAATTCGAGGCAAACAAAGATCAGTAGGTTATGCTGTTTGTTAATTAAAAATGCTAAAGTATTCGTATAGCGTAGGACAACTATGACAAAAAAAAAAAAAAATAAAAGCATATTTTATCAAAAAATGTTTTGATTTTGTGTCATGTAATATAGTGATGTGTATGTAAAAAGTACGAAAACACTAACTGTACCATTTCTTCAGACTTATCAGCTTTTTCTTTGATGTCTTTGATCTTTGAAAAGACTTCATGGATAGCTTCTTTAGCATCTTCAAGTGCCTAAAAGTATTAAATTTCTTCAGACCAGCTTAGAAAACTATTTATTTCTTACCCGAATCGTATAAAATTATTGCTTCTGGTATATAAATCTTACTTTGCAATAGTTTGAAAAAAGCAAAATAAATTTAGTCCTGGAGCATAGCCATCGTCCAAAATTATTGATGTTTTAAAAAATCAACATGAGAAGCTTTTTTCTATTAAAATTCTTATTTATATTTGAAGAAAATTTAAATACTCTTGAGAGATGTTACTTTGAAAAGAGCAAAATTTTGCAAGGAAATTCTTAGTTTGTCTTAATTTATCCATAGTTAAATTTGGTAAACAAAGGAGTTCTTGTAATCCCGCATGTTGTAAAATCAATTTTAGTGAAGGAGATTTACGGGCAAGAGTAATTTATCAAAAGGACTTTTCAAAGAATTAAAATTAAATATCATAAAATATCATATCTCCAGAAAGACCTATAATACTATTGTATTCTTTGTGGGGCCATCAAACCTGATCTGCATGGAAAAATCCCAGCTGACATTTTTTTTGTGCCATAATTTAAAGAAACAGAAACTTACATATTGAAATATGACCTAGAGATGTTATTTCATTCACATTATGCTAAACAACATCATTAGAAGCATGGTTATATTGAAAATGCAAATCAGATATTATTTTAAATCAAATATTTTGAATATAATTCCTATAAATCTTCAGAGAAGTTTTAAATTATAATCACCCTTGTATTTTACATTTTCAACATAATTAAGCTTCTGATAGCACTATTTATCATTAAACTGCATATGCCCGTATGTATCCTTTATTGAATCAACACCAACAAACAATTAAAACAATTATTTCAAAAATAAAATAGAATAAAGATCATTAGAATTAAGTTTAATTGAATATATCAAGATTTGCAGTACATTTTCAAATAAACAAGTAAATTTTTTAAAACTTCTTAATGATCTTTTTTCTTTGACTTTCTTTTAGAGGTTTATCCAAAGTAAAACACTCATTAGTTTAAACCCATTACGGGATTACCATTAGGTTTAGTCTCTTCCCTCTTTTCGGGTTTGCATTTAAATTTTCATATAAATAAAACTGAATCGCAAACACAGGACTTAATCTGTGTATTGATTTGAATATACCTACAAACTAAGAATAGTGGTTTGCACCAGGAATAAAAACTTTGCAATGCTTGCCTACATAATGTTATACTTAGATGGCTTTAATGCCTTATTAAAGTCTTTATTAAACCGGTTTAGGATGTTTAAAATTTTAAAGGGGTAAGCCTAATAATAATCCTTGTGGAAAACTAGATAAAACATTTAACATTTTTAAACATTTTGGTTTACAGACAAACCAATACAGACTCAGTGTTTCTGGTTAATGAAGTAAATAAATGTGAATAAACCTCAACGCATTTATACAAAGGCTGTATGTTTTTTGTTTTGCAATGAGAAGATCTCATGGCAAACAATGAAAAGCTTGAAAAGTTCATTAAGACTGATCCAGGTTTTCTTTTGTAACAGAGATATTTTTATCAACTGTTTATAACAATTAACAAAAAAGGATAACTTTTTTCGAAAGCCAGATACGTATTTACAAAATTACTTTTCTATGAAAATTTTCAACTCTTTAGCAATAATTTTCTTGCAAATGTTAGAAAAAATATGAAAGAAACCCACTAGCCTAAACCTTTTTGTTTATGTTGCTATACTAAAGAAGGCTTTTGATAAATACTTTCTAAAAATACAGCTTAGAAATGAAATACTTAGAAATAATTTTTTGTAAACTCTTCAAAAATAATTTTCTAATTTGTACAAACGATAAAGTATACATTTTGGTGGAAACTTCATGTATATCGTTTTCAGTATTGAATATACTAGAAAATGGTAACCAACTAATACCTAATACCAACATCAACAGATCCTGTATGTTGAAAAAACACTTTTTGCTGGTATTGATTAAATCAATATTTGTTCCTTTTCTCTCTGTCTCTGTTTTAAAGCAAGATTTTTCCTCCATATCCTTAATATAAGTATTTAGAGACAGAAAACCCAATCGAATTGTGGAACAGCAACAAAATCAAAAGTTTTTTTTATCTAAGATTTATATTACAAGTCAACTGCTTTAGTAAGATTTGTTATAAAATAAAATAAGAACAGGTTGTTGTTGTTCGGTTGTTGGTTAATTAAAAAATAATTCACTTTCACTTGTATAACTTAAGAAAGAAACATAATACCTAATTTTCGACAGCTGGCCATGTATGTCAAAAAATGCTTTCTGTCATCCTTTTGCTTCATTCAAAATTATAGCAAGGATTTTGGCAACAAATCAAAAACATTTATACGCCTAGAACTACCATATTTGGGTATATTGGGATGTAGTACCACAAAACAGGTTTCTCCTAAGAATCTAAAATTGTCCCTTTTCTACTTCTACTCTTGTGACAAAGTCACTTCAAAAACATACAGGAAAAAAAATAATGGTTGTGTACCAAACTAATAAAGTTAAGAAAAAAGCTATTAATTTACTTGTTTTCCGTTGCTTGCCACATCAGTTTGACTTCTTATTGATGAGCGTATTTCATTGTCAAGTTTTCTTATTCGTAATCTTACACGAGCAACAACTTCGTCTATATTTGATAGAGACTTTAAAAAAAAGAATAACCAAAATATTCATGGTAAAAATCAAATCTTTTAAAGCTAAGTATTTTTTCAGAGCAGGCAAATTAAAATATTGATCCTTTGAAGAGTTTTGAGCTCCTAAGGGATCGTCTATAAGGAAAATAAGAGGTAAATGTTGGGGTGATAATTTTCTGAAAGATGCAAAAAAAACGCACCTTAAAAAACAAAATAACTCTGAATAATTGTAAAAAAAAGGCTGACATGATGCCATACATTTTTACAATACACTTTAAAAAAAAAAGCAGCTATATACCATATCAGATAGATTTTATTTATTAACAAATAATATCAAAAAGATTTTTCTAATAAATAGCTGATTTCAAAAAATTCGTTAAAGTAAGAAAAATAAAACAAGAATATTAATTTTTTTTTTTATCATTTTTACAACCATCATTTCAGCTTTATTTTTTTATTTATTTATTTTTTTATAGTTGTTATTAAACACTTCAACACCAGTCTTAATATCTTAAATTAAATACAAATTATGTGTAGTGTTTTATTTTGTCTAGACATTTATGAAATAGATTATGTTTTGGTCTGCTTAGCTTGCTATATTTCTTGTGAGTTTGTTTTTTTAGAAACTAGACGCAAAACGTTTTCTTGTAGGATCTTGGGTTAAAATATTGCTCTAAATATGCAATTATTTTTCTAGCCATTTATTCGCATATTTTTCAAAGCGCAAGTGTATGCAAGATGAAGATGATCAAGATCTGTGAAAATTATAAATATTTCTATAATATCTTTTCTGCTGAATTTTGTGCAGTTTTTTGTAAATCAAATTGTTATTAGTCTGTTTAATCTTGCTGGATTTCATTTTGATATTTCAGCTATTTAATTATTTGAGGTTCGATATTTAATATAAATATATATTATATTTTAATATTCTATTATAAAAGAAATACTTTTATTTATTTCTAAAAGTGATTTTTTTTTTTTTTTTTTCATTAGACAGAATTCGACAGAGATTTGTAATTTTTACTCAAATGTTGTAAAAAAAATATATATAATATTATATATATATATATATATAATATATATTGTATATAAAAAACAGACAAATA
>JAUZNK010037080.1:0-17807 GCA_035046665.1 Euphysa ruthae
TATATATTAATATTATAGATATATAAAAAAAGTGAAATTAGCTTTAAAACGCTGAAGTGCATTGCAAAAAATGCTGCAAAAATATCGATATTAAGTTAGCTATTAAATCTTTTAAAATCAAAAATAATTTTTTACAAGATGATGTACTGTCTTGTAAATTCAAATCAAATGTTGTATACAAATTTATTTTTTCAAGCTGTAATGCTTGTTGTATTGGTCAAATCACTAGACATTTGAATCAACGATTTTACAAGCATTTAAATGATGGGGTAATCCTTCATTAAATAAGCAAGTAGTTCATTATAATATAAGTCTCAATATTTAATTATACTTTATTCTCTTTCCTTTATTATATTATTTACTATATAAGTTATGCAAATCTTTGGTTGTGCGTAAATCTTCATTAAAATAAAATGATGGATATGATTTGAAACGCTGGTAATATGTTAATCTTTCATTTTTGGCTATCGGTATATATTAATAGACTTTCTTCACGCTAATCTAATATTGAAGTTTTATATTAAGTCTTTATTTGGGATGCTTTGGGTGAAAAAGACCCAATAGAAAAGCTGCTCTTAACATAACATAACCTCCATAATGACATAACAGAAACGTGATTTTGGTATGCTAAATTAAATCAGACTTTTAATAATTTACATGATAAATCATAAATAAAACTTCGGTGTTTGAAGTATTTTATAAAATGGTATGAAAGAAATGAGCCAAATATTCTTGTTAAAGGATAAAAATGTCATAATTTTAATCATGATAAATACACCCACAGTCATGGAAAAAATATTATGACACTTATACGCAATTAGGACACCTTAATAAATGAAAAAATTACCACAAGCAATTAAAAACATCGCCAGTGGTACACTCAACTTTAGTTTAATAGACTTATAGAATAAGAACTTGGAAATCAAAAAAAAAATTTCTTTGCTAGAGCTATGGGATTAAAGTGACAAGTCCGTACTAATTTGGGATTGCCATAATTTTTGCGATTTTCGTCTACAAAATCATTTTTGCACCATGCGTCAAATGTGACTTTGTGCTAAAATTTGATAAAAATCTAATATATTATGTCCAAGATTGCAGGTGCAACTAAATAACTCCAAGGGTAACTTATGAGAATACAAGTTAAAATTGATCTAGTTAGGAGCAACTAAGAAACAAAACTTGATATCTGCTACAGCTCCGTGTTCGACTTTAAAGTTTTAAATTCAAATAAATTTATTTCTAGCTGACAACATATTTGAATGCAGTCAGAGACGATTTAATTGGAATACGAATATTTTAGGAAATAACGATTCCAAAAATACAGTTTTTGAATCTTTTCTTGCTAATATTTTGTAAGATCAAAAATCAAATATACAGAGTATGAGTATAAGCGCTTGAAATATACTTTGTTTCTATAAATTAAAAATAAAAAAGAAATTATAAAAAAATTAATACAAGTACAAAACGTTTGAACCAATATTTCAAATACCTGCATGCAATGATCTTTAATGATATAATTTAAATAAATGAGCTTAATTAAACTAAAATGATACAAAATAACGTAATAAAGGTAGAGGTAATATGCAAATGGGTCAAATATAATGTCTTTATGAAGCGAGTTTCATATTGTGATCAGCAAGTTTTATAATTTGCTGACAACATTCTCAGAACACCAAATCATTTGCGAAGTTTAACCAGGTAGGTAACCATGGTTAAATTTTTAAAATGTTTGCCGACAACAAAGATATATCTGTGCTGCAGCTTGTCTTCCAAATTTGATCAAGGTGTATGCTATTTACACCATACAAGAATATCATAGTTTGTTTATACTGGATTCTCTGACCTAAACAAATAAAAAAGCAAGAGTTATATGTTTTAAGCTGGTAAGTGAAATTTTAGATTAGACACTTAAATGATTCATGGGTAATTTAATGTAAACTCGTTGGTTTGGGTGCTTTCTCTTTCACGAATATAACCCGTGTCCGCCATAAGCAATAACTCAATCTGGTTTATAAACTTATTGGCGACTTGCTCAATTATGTCCACAGTTGAATCTCAAAGTTATGGACCTTCCTCACAAACTCTAACATTTTTAGAAACCGAAGAAGCTGACTTCGGTGCTGATACACAGGGGAGTGAATTTGAATTTAATGAGTTTACACTTCCTTCCCAAACCCAAACGCAGTCACAAGCTTCTCAATTGAGTTCGCAGATTGATCAAGGAGGGCAACCTCTTGTCAATGGCTACCCAGAAAATTCAACAAAAATTAGTGTTAAAAAGGGAGGTCAGGAACATGAGTTATTGATCAGGAAGCATGAAAACAAAGACAAAATATTGAATAACAAAGAAAAAGAAGATGCTACAAAGGAAGTTGCAAAAAACATAAGTGAACTTAATTTTGAAGAAGATGATGAAGAAAATTTTGCAGAAAAGGTGCTCCCTGCTCATGCTTGTAGGTAGGAATGAAATGCTCTTATTGAATTAATTTGATTTTAAGACGTTTCGTTAAATCCTGAGTTCTCTGCAAGTTAGTTAACGGAAACTGTAAAAATAGTTAATTTGCAGGCGAACAATATTACCAATATGAGGGCTCTATCAGCCATATGTTTCATACCCTAAACCTGTGTCTCACTGCTCTGAGTTTCTGAGCAAAACTCATTGCATAATGCAACGCGAGCTCAAATTGGTTGGGCGAATTTTGTAGATGCAAATGGGCGTTCTAAGTGCTCCTAGACCCACCACATAGGACCATCTGGAAATATTGTCTCGGCAATTTGTTGGTTCCCCACGTTAAAAATAACAACTAGCACTATCAGCTATATGTTCTCTTGCAGTGAACTCAGGATTTACCACCACCTGATTTTAAGTAGCTGATAGCTTACAAGTTTTGATAAATTTAAAAAAAAAATTTTTTTAATGGCTCTATTTGCATTTTGTAGATTGTTAAAGAACCTTGCTGAGACCTAATTAAATATAAATATTTAGAAAAAAAATTTTCTGAGAAACTAAAAAGTTTGATCCGATATTGAAAAAAATAGACAATTATGTTACAATTTATTGTTAAATAAATCACATTTTGTATTTTGTTGTATCATGCAGCCATTTATACAAAAAGTTACAATTGTAAGTTGATATCACGCATATAAGGTCGAATTATCTAACTGCAAAATTTGAAATATCGAAAAAGTGGTACTTGCATTTTTTTTTAAATAACTTGAATTCTATTATTAGGGATGCCAAGCCTTTTTTAAAGCAATAACTTAAAAAAAAGCTATGGATATCAAATAAAAGATTATATTATATGTTTTTCAAAAGGTCTCATTTGTCTCAATATCAGCTACGGTTCAATGAGAGAATGAGAATGTTATATTTAACGTGGGGAACCAACAAGTTGCCGAGACAATATTTCTAGATGGGCCCATGTGGCGGGTCTTGGAGTACTTAGAACGTCCATTTCCATCTACGAAATTCGCTCAACCAAACAACCCTACTAATTTGAGCTAGCGTTACATTACACAATGAGTTTTGCTCAGAAACTCAGAGATAAGATGGAAATAAATTTCCACCAGAGGTGGGAGTCGAACTCGTAACGTTTTGCTCCGGAGTCAAACGTCCTACCACTGTGCCAACTCCGCTTTTAGTTTTGACTGTTTGAAATCTGAAATTTAATCAATTTTCCTGACAAAACCTCTTAACTTTTTTGACCTGAATTTGACATTAAGATTTTTCCTATAAAGGATGATTTACACTATGTTTCACCGCCACGAAAAAATCATCTTGCATAAATAAAATTTCCATTGTATAGATTCAGATAGTTTCACTCGTTATTCCTCAGCGGAACAAGCTGGGGGAAGTTCACATGGTGAACCCCAAACACCAGTTGAGCTGCAATTCAAATGTTGCATTTCTCACTCTTAACTTTGGCTTGTCTGCTATGGCCAAAATATTTTTTCAAATGTTGCATATATTTCTTCAAAATAATATAATCAACCAATATTTTCTTCAAAACAATATTTTCTTCAAACTATTTTAAAAATGAATTGAAACAACAAGTATAATTTTGTCATAATTTCTCAAAAAACGAATAAATTGAATGTAGAATAAGTACACATATTTTCAGGTAATTAAACCATTAGATGAAAGGTTGGCCGCTTACTTACAATATTCAGCAAAAATATCAACCACCACTCATCATAACTTTAAATATCAGTTGCCAATATAGAGGTAGATTAAGAGAAAATCCCAACACCACACACAGACTAAATCTCAACTAGAGACTTATTTCACTCCCAACATGGCATTCACAGAGCAAGCAACATATCAGAATCAAAATAAAGTCATACTCCCACTATATAAATAGATTACCGTTAGCCTGTGACAATGTGAAAGGCAGCAGATCCATCCATCAAAAACCTAATATTAGGTATCAGACACAGGCTGTGTATGTGATTTGGTATTGAACCAAGTTGATTTTACTGCCCGGATGTCCTTCCTGTTAACAAATTCCTGTGGGAAAACTAACTCTATTCAATCAAAAGCCACCTAGTGCAATTTTCCAGTCGTCTCATATAACATTTGCAGCAATACTGTTGCTGTCGAGAGTGAAAAGATATTTGCAGTTAATCTAGCCAAAATATAAATTGATGTACACAGTTAAAATTAATGTACAGCAATCTCTATTTTGGCACAAAATAAAAACAAAAGAAATATGTACAAATTTATTACCTTAAATTTTTAGTTGTAACTAGCCTGATGATAGGAGCAGCATGACTCCTGAAACGTTGCTCAATAAAAATTCTATAACTCTTGGCATGCGTTTTATCTCTTTAATAATTATTAATACCTGAGTTGACAAACACAAATATTTAAAAAAATATATTACACTTTTAAGTAGGTTTAAATCCTACTTAAAAGATCAACTGAAATAAAAAATATAAAAATACATAAAAGCCTTATAAATCAAAAGAAAAAAATGGTGTGGAAGTTTAAGTTGATCTATCAAGCATATCTGTCTAAATAAGAATATTATAAGATAATTGTTTAATTTTTTTTAAATTTTTTATTATTAGCAATCCAACAGTTGCTATACCAACTAACAATTTAAATATTGCAGTTTAAGTGGCATACATGTAAATTATACATCAAAATAACGAAGTGATTATTTTGCAATTCTTGAAATCTTAACAGGACTGATTTAAATTGTTTATTCATTTTGTGGTAACGTCTTTATTTTAAAAAATGCAAATTTTGCTTTTGCAAGATTATTATTTTAGTTTTCTCGTCTTTATTTCTCCCGGACACGATATCGGAGAGAAAACGGACAAACCACTAATCCTATCGGACATTGACTTTGACTGACACTTATTTGCAACCCTGATTTTGTTTACATAAACTTCATCTTCAGGCAATTTACCTGCAGTGGATTAAAAGTTTGTTTTTATTCTAATAATGTTTTAATAAACACTTTAGTGCTCACATAATTATTTACAACGAAAAAAATAGGGGTGTAAAAGCACGTTAGCGCCTATTTTTATTGCATGGAAATCCCGGACTAGTCCAGGAAGTACACGCAAAAAGTTAAAACTAATTTCAGTTTGTTTGATCAAAAATTGTGTGACAATATGCTAATTTTGTGATGAAATGCATAAGTCCATGCTCTAACACTTCGCTTAGTAGTTATTTTCAATTGAAGTCTTTAAAAGGTAGAGCATTTTTGCTTTAATACCTCTTTCAACCATGTCAGGGCCTAAATTTTTTTTTTCTGTAAAGATAAATGTTTCAAGGTGTCAAGCCTTTTTACAGAATTAAAAGATTTGTTTTTAGAGTTTCTGGCCAATTTAGTCAATGTGTTATTCAAATTTTCTTACCTCCTGCTTAAATAGCTATTTGAAATGTGAACATGAACATAGTTGTTTGAAATCTCTATGGCATGGAAATCTATTCGCGATTGACTTGTGAAATGTTCCGCCTTGACTCTTTCTATCATAACTCTTAATATATATCTGTTTTATATATATTTAAAACAGTAAAAGCATCTTAAGATAAAGATTCAAATTTTTTTTTAGAAAACAATTTTTGTGGCATAAATTTTAAACATTAAAGATTATATAAATATCAATCAAAAGAAATTATGGTTTAAATTCATTTTATTTCATAGTGCATGGTGAACGTATTTAAAGGGATTATAACGTGCCAGTATAAGTTCATTTATATCGTGTTAAGATCGCTTCCCCAAGAAATAATAAATTATCCTGGAATGTGCTGAAATTTGAAAAAAAAAAAAGAATAATACATCAATAGAAGTTATGCTGTGCTGGAATGGTTATTTCACTGAAAATTAAGGCCTATGCCTACTGTTTTACTAATTGTTATTGTAATTGTATTGTTTTCAGGTATTGTAGCATCCATGATCCTGCATCAGTGACATTGTGCAACCTTTGCAAAAAATGGTTTTGTAACGGCAGAGGAAATACATCTGGGAGGTAAATTTGATTGGTTTTTTTAAACATTTTCAAGTTATTTTAATGACAAATTATGTTCTCATTAATTTCATTAAGTTGTAATTATTTTATAATTTTATAGAGTTTATCATTGCATTTGGCTGGGTTGAAAGTAGTATGAAAGTATTGTTAAATCACAATCGATAGCTTTTGAAATTGAAAATTTTTTTCTGCGCAGCCCAACCATGGTTTGTTTTTCCATGAGCTGGTATCTTTCATCAGGGAGTCACTCATTAGGTGATTAGCCACCCAAGGCTAACGCCATTCTCTAGCTGAGTTGATTGTGCACACTAGACACACAACTGGTATTTGCCATGTTCTGCACTTGGACATTAATAGGAATAAAATCTAATTTATTGCAAGAATAAAGTTACCACGTGATGTTTCATGCTAATGCAGTTTTTTAATTAGTTGGGATTTATAAATATATGTTTTTTTCTAGCCATATTATCAACCATTTAGTTCGTGCTAAACATAAGGAAGTAACCTTACACAAGGATGGTCCTTTGGGAGAAACACAACTTGAATGTTATAATTGTGGCTGTAGAAATGTTTTCCTGCTGGGTTTTATACCAGCAAAAGCTGATTCAGTTGTTGTACTGCTTTGCAGGTGAGTTAAATTTTTTGTTGATTTTACCTATGCTTATCCATTTTTCCATGCTAGTTCTTACTTTTCATTAATTTTTTGAGAATGAAGTTATCTTATAGAATATCCTTGAATATACTAAATTATGGTTATTTTTGTTCTGAGAATTAAATTTTAGCATTTTTCTTGAAAACTGATTGCTTAATATTTTGTTATGGAGTTAGAGAACTGCAAGAGCAGCTTTTGACCTATATGGCACTTGTTGAAATTCTTTTTCCCAGGACTAAAACCAAATATGGTTCTTTATCATTTTTGGTATTCAAAAGATTTAAACAGACTTGAAACTCAGAAATGTGATTTGTGGTCTGAAAACAACATTTTTTCAAGGTTTTGTACAAAGGTAGAAAATATTTTTTTGATAATTTTTACATATTTGAAAAATTGCAAAAAAAAAACCTCTGAAAAATTGAAATATTGAGAAATCGTTAGCTGATGCTAACATTTTTTGTTCATATTTATGTACCAAGGTGCTGTGCTGTTTCTCTTTGATATTTTATCTAGGGGACTTTACCAATAAGCTAGTAAAAATGTTGAGTTTTGTAAAAAGCACCTCCACTAATCACAATGCTTAAATTAAATCGTACTCAATAAAAATCAAATCCTAAGTCGACTTAGTCAACCAGTGTCAGAGTATTATTTAATGGTAAGATCTACCCAAACATGTGTTTTTTGCTTAAAATGCCCAAATATGAAAATAGGAACCCAGATCTCCCAAAAATTGTGATTTTTGAAAAATTATTACCATATTTTTTTTTGGCTCGTTAGTACGCTTCCATAGAGCCATCAAGCAATGTCAGCATATTATTTTAAGCCAAGATATTGTCTTATTTCCAATATTTTACTTTCTTGGCCCACTGTGAAGTCATGGTGATCAAGTAATATAAAAAAATAACTACTGTGAAGGTTATATTTTTATTCTTTAGACAGCCATGTGCACAACAGAGTAACAAACAGGATACAAATTGGGACCAAACTCAGTGGCAACCTCTTATTCATGATAGGTGTTTTCTTTCCTGGTTGGTCAAGATACCGTCAGAGCAAGAGCAACTAAGAGCAAGGCAGATCTCTGCTACCCAAATTAACAAACTTGAAGAATTGTGGAAAGTAAATTTGATTTGATTTGTAATTGTATTTATTGCCTCCTGAATGGCTGCCCTAATTTTGTAAGTTTTTGCATGGGTTTATTTTTTTGAATGAAACTATCTTTGCCAAATGACGAACTGTCAGAATTTTTAGATTTATGTTTGCAAAAGTAGTGTCTTCTGAAATGTTAAAATAATGAAAATACTTTTCAATATAATAGTTTAATTCTTAGCCCTTGAAGTACCTGAACTTTATACAGTTTTACAAGTACATTATTTTATATCGCTTCCAGTGTTTGTAAACATGCAAGATTCAACCAAATTTTTGTGGAATTTTTTGCTTATCCAAAAGCCTATATTTTGACATAAAAAAATACTTAGATGTAGGATGTGTGCCTCGCTACTCAGTTTTTTAGCTTGGTAAAATTAAAGCATTTGAAAAAAAAAAAAGGTTTTGCTTGGTGTTATAATGCTGCTGATCAATGTTTTGATGGTGAAAATTCTTGTTAATGAAGGTGAAATATAATTTTATTTATATAAATAACCTCACAGTAAGGTATTTTCTGGGTTTAGTTCTGTGATTTTTCGCCAAAAAAAAAAAAGAGTTAGAAGAGGTTTTCATTAACGGCTTCTCTTGCAGTTCTTTTCCTCAGAGAAACTGAAAAAAGCCGGAATTATTCTTGATGGGTTGTGGAAGTAGAAATAAGCAGACATTTTATATTTAGAATAGTTTTTTTCACTGAAACTTCTGATTTTCTCTTTGATATCCCAGAAACTTTGAATGGTTTTCTTTTTTCTTTTTAATTTCTGTTTTCAAGGAAAAGTTTCTTGTATAAATTCTAAGGCCTAGATTGAGTTTTTGACTAAAATATATATATTGTTTACTATTATTGCTTATATATTTCTCCTAGTATGCTGTCGTGCTACAAAAGGATCTATTTTCTAAATTTTTGTCTGTAGATTGGCGTATAAAAGGACATCATGCTATAAAAATTTTGCTCTTATTTTCCCCTAAGTTAATACAATGAATTAATTTAACATTAACCTTAACTTTAGCAAAACATAAACAAACACTCAGACTATCATTTCAAACCATTTTTCCTTCCCAAAAACAAAATTTAATATTATGTCATATGCCTGAGGAAATTATGTAACAATGAAAATTTACAATGGTAATTTTTGTTTTCACTATTTTTATATCACAAGCATACATGGTTTTAAGACTTATGCATACATGCAGGCACACACACACTCATATATGTCTATCTAAAGACACTTGTTTTGCTGTTCAACAGCCCACCCAGGTAGCTTGGACAATCTATAGTTAGATTACTTGTAAACCTAGTAGATTTGCCTTCAGAAATTAGTTGTTGTGTTAAAGAAAATATACTGTAAGTTCTAGGATTTTGTGAAGTGTTGTTAACTTGGGTCCAGTGCTTGAACTATAAAAATATAGTGGACTTGCATTTGCTAACAGATGTACTTTTGTTTTGATAAGTAAATATTAATATTTACGTAAGCGAGTTTGAGCTATGTGAGTTTGAAAACAAGTAAGCAATGAAACTTTTTTTTTTTTTTTTTTTTTTTTTTTTTTTTATTGGACCCAAAAATATCTTTAGAATAATTTTTATTATACCCTCTTTTGTGCTAGAAAATCTATCTTTTAAGAAATCTTTCATTTTCTCTTTAGATTTACTTTTGAAAGAAAAATTTTTGAGAAATTTTAAAAATTTTTTTCTTTCTTTTTACTCTTGAAGTTCGTTCTGAGAATTTTATTCATTAATCACTTAGCTGTTGTTCTTTTGATATTTTAGGATAATCCAGAAGCAGTGCTTGAAGATTTAGAAAAACCTGGTATAGATGAAGAACCTCAAGCTGTATTGTTAAGGTATTAATTATTAGTTAGGACATAGTGACTTTAATCCTCTTTTATATTATTTTTTTTTTAAGATTCAAACATGGTATTTTGTTAAAGGTTGTCATAGTACTAATGTATTTATCTATTTTAAAAGATCTATATTTTCATAGAGTATTAAATTGTAGGAAGTAAATTTAATGACATTAAAATAATTATTTAGGCACTCTGCAGATCGCTTTTTCAAGTTACCTGCTCAATTTTCACAAATTTATGCTGTTTCAAATTTAATCTCTGTCAACAAATGATAATTATAAATAATAATTAAATATAGTGATAATTGTAAATATGTGGTGTGCATAAAAAATTACTTACGAATCATGTTTTTTTGATTTAGTGTCATTAGTGCTTATTTAGAACTTGTCCTCAAGGGGTGGTCCTTATATAATAGGGTGTCTGCTACATGTTTTACAATACTCATTTTAGGCTAGAAATCAGTGGTTTTCATGCTAACCCAGAAAAACTGTCTGCCAAGCTTTTGTATATATTATTCGTTTTATGCTAGCAGCCAGTCCTTTTCTCTTGCTGATACAAATTGCATTAAAAGTGTTTGCAATCGGAATTACAACTGGAACATATACAAATAATATTCTGGAAAAAGGGGGGAAAAACATGATTTTTTGTTTGAATTTTTTTAGGAATTATTTTTTTGAAATAAATTCACGTCTTGTTTTATCGTGAAAATGAAAAGATTTATGGTTTTGGCATAATAATTATTTTTTTATGTAATAGGGAATGTTTCAAGTAATCTTCAAAAAACTTTTATAAATCAATAAATATTTAGATACGAAGATGCTTACCAGTATCAAAACATATTTGGACCTTTAGTAAACCATGAGGCTGAATATGATAAGAAGTTGAAAGAATCGCAAGTAAGTTTCAGGAAGTTAATTTTTTGGTGGCATTGGTTCAAAGTAGTGTTTTTTTTATAATCTTGGCAAAGACACGTCTGCTTATTTATCTTAAAAAGTGTTCCTTTATTTTTTCTTAGATTTTACATTTAGTAAGGCCATAATGCAAAAGCACTAGCAATTTTAGATTTTTTAAACAAATTTAGATATTTTTTTTGGTATTGAGCCCACATATGTCCAAGTATGGTCATTTTAGTCGTAAAAACAATTTTTTTTTAATTTTCTAAAAAGTTTTACATAAAGTTAAATGATTTATGAGGGCATTTTTGACCTATATGAACAGCTAACTGCTGAAAATGTTTGGTGGAAAATGACTTTTTTTTTTTTTTTTTTTTTTTTTTTTTTTTTTTTTTTTTTTTTTTTTTGCTTGGAAATCTTATTAATGATTACTTGAATTTTTCATTGGGCCCAGTGTGGATGTTTCGTTGCACCATGGTTTTTTAGGCGTGAAAACACCATTTTTTAGATTTTTTCAAAATCTGCTTTACTTTACTACTTATTACTGTTTTTTTTTTTTTTTTTTTTTTTAATTTGCGTAAAAAGACCATAGAGGGCATCTTTTACACTATATAGTTACTTACTAAAAAATTTGCATGAAAAGTTTTCTAATTAAGTTAAATATAAAAAAATAATTTCCAAATATCATTCTAAAGGCTTGTGTTTTGAAATTTTACAAGGAAGTACATCCATAAATTGAAATGTAATTGTTGTTCAAACTATTGTTAATTAAATTGCTTTCAGTCACAAGATAACATTGTTGTTCGATGGGATATTGGATTAAACAAGAAACGCATTGCATACTTTAATTTCCCAAGAGCAGATGGTGAAATGCGACTCATGCAAGGGGATGAACTTAGGTTACGTTACAATGGTGAGATGAGAAAACCTTGGTCTGGAGAAGGCCATGTTACCAAAGTGCCAAACAGTATCTTTTCCTTGATTTAAGCGCATATTGTAAATTCTTTATATACAGGTGGGTTGGTACATTAATTTGTTTCCTTGTTCAACGAAGGGCTAACTGTGACTTACTCTGTTATGCTAAGTACACGTAACTCATATTTACAATTTGTTGCTTGACAATTTTTAGATACCAATTCATGATAAATATCTGAAAAGTTGTAAAAATAATATAAAACATTTCTGAAAATAATTTTAACTGTGAAAAATTTTTAGAGTGTGCTCTTCTGTTTTATATTAGTGGTTGGTGTTAGAATTTTGTGTTCTCAGTTCCTTCTCAAGTGGTTTGGTAGGTTAGTTATTGAGTAGAGTCACCTTCAAGGTTGGCTCCAGGTTTTTTTAAGATTACCTCCTTAAAATAACCTGATTTAATGTACATCACTGAATTCACATATCAGGATTTTAGAACATAATGTAATTAATTATATTTGCCCTAACAAGTAGCGTAGACTTTGGAGAGGAAGTTGGTCTTGAATTGAGAAAAAATGATGGCGTTCCCACAGAGTGTACACATCATTTTTCTGTTGATTTCATTTGGAAGTCAACATCTTTTGATAGGTATGGCTTCTTTTTTTATTCTGTAAACTAAAAAAACAATTTTTTTTTTTTTTTTTTGTTGTAAAATCTTGGTTGTCAAATGAATAGTTTTGATTAAAAGTTATAAAAAAAAAGATGACTATGGGTTTTTATAATTATAGTATAAAAAGTGCTTAAGTTAAAATTAAGGAGGTAGAACAAGCTATATCGATTAACCTAAAGCTAGATTAAAATCTGTTTCAACGCCTATTTATAAAGTTTCCAGTGGCTAAACTTTCTAAAAAGTTTTTTTGTTTTAAATTTTGTGGTAGAACTGTTAGCATCAGTAAATTTAAATATATATTTTTTTTCTTTTATTTGGATTTTGATTTGAAATCTGGTGTTTAAATGCTGTATAAAGCGGTATACCTGCTAATTCATGGTGTTATCCAGAGTTTCTTAGGCAAAAGGTAAAAATCTCTCAAGAATATCTTGTAAAACATGTCATTTATAACAGCCTATATATATAGCCCTTTTAAAAAAATAATGAAAGACTTACAATTAGAAATTATACAAGTACGCTTATTATTAACTCCTAGGATACCCTTTTATAGCCTAATTTTCAAAATCATAAGGTTTCTCACTAAACATAACCCAAATCGTGGGCTTGTATACGCCTCTGAACCCTTGATACAGATCTTGCTTTGCTCACACTGGTCCATACTGATATTACCAATTAGCAATAATGACTGCCTCATTTAAAATCCTGGATGGATAAAACCCTCTAGTATTTATATATTAGACATTAGGAAGTACACATTAGAGGATTAACACTGCAAAAATCATTTTTCTTTTATTCAGGATGCAATACGCAATGAAGACTTTCGCAGTCGATGAAACGTCTGTGAGTGGCTACATTTACCATAAATTATTAGGTCATGATGTTGAAGAACAAAACGTTAAATGCACTCTCCCAAAAAGGTAAAAAGATTAACCACAGAGATTTTCAGGCATTACTGTTAAGAAAAATTTTTGTAAAATACTATCTTGCATAGCAAGTAAATCTATTTCATACAAATAAAACTTGGGATACCACACAACATCAAAGTTAATTTCAGCAAATGGAAGCATCTAAATTCTGTCTTTTGGTGGATAAAATTGTATATGCACACATTTATATCCTTAAGAAGAGTTTTACAAGTCATGTTTTGATACAATGTCATTTACGATAGCAATTGCAGGCTTAATTTAAAACTAATAGAAGGTTGCACAATTATTTTCAATGTGTTCTCTGAAAATATTATCTTGTTTTAGGTTTTCTGCTCCTGGCCTTCCTGAATTGAACCATTCACAAGTCTATGCAGTAAAGACCGTTCTGCAAAGACCACTCAGTCTTATACAAGTGAGTCACATAATCTTGAAAACATTGCTATAATATTTTGCATAATGTAAGGTGTGATCAGGCCATATATCAGTTGACATTTTCCGCATGTTAAATATGAAATTATTAATAGATAAAAATTTTATTTAATAAAAAACTGAATGTGTTTTGAACTGTTAATACAAATGATATTTTTGTATTCCTAGTTATTTTTATAAACTAATACAAAACATGAACTGAAAGTTGTTTTTATATCAGAAATCACATTTCATATTTTTTCACCATGTGCTCATAAGATAAAATGAATGGTTGAGCAAACAACTTTTAGGTTATTTCTAAAGTTAGATATTGGTGTAGTTAAATTATAAGTTAATACTCAATTATTTTTTTAATGAAATTTTGGAAAACAGCCTACTTTAAGAAAGCATATAGATAACATGTGTATTTTTTTATATATAAAATAAGTTTTGCCATGAATAGGGTTTTTTTTTTTTCTTAAATCAAAATCGGTTTTGTACACTGTCAACAATAACTAGTATAGATGAAAATGTTCTTTAAAAAATATTTTTTAAAAAAACTTTTTATTCTTACCGTTATTTTCATAATTTAAGGGACCACCTGGAACTGGTAAAACGGTGACATCTGCAAGTATTGTATACCATCTAGCTAAACAAGGTCTTGGTCAAGTGTTGGTATGTGCTCCAAGTAACATTGCTGTTGACCAACTCACTGAAAAAATTCACAAGACAGGGCTCAAGGTTAGTAGTCGGATAGTAGGTCTAAATATGGTTATTTTGAGCCAGTTTTTTTCCAGATTTTTTTATCTTTGATTTTGTTTTAGAATGGAATGGAAAGGAAAATTTATATTCTGTCTAAAACTTTCACTGGTTGGTACTTTCCCAAATATAGTCATTTTTTCAAATATCCTGGAAATGAAATGTGTTGAAAAAAAAATGTTATAAATGATGAGGATCAATTATATAGATGACTAATAAAGCTCTTCATTTGGTGATATCCCTAGACCTGAATTTGATTCTGGGTCTTTGAGCGTGAAAGAGAAGTTCTTTAACCAGTAAGCTATATGCATGGTCAAAAGATTGATTTCATATTAGGTAATTGCTGTTATAGGCAAGTAATTAAATTCTGGAAGTGAAGCAGAATAGAAATCCATCTATCAGAAACTATTTTCCTACTAAACTGGTGTTATAAAGTTACTCTTTTGGTTGTTCATGTGTTTTATTGTTTGAGCAATGACATTTTTTGATCCATATGATCTGTTAAAAATTTTTTTTTAGATTCTCTACTTTTTTTTTCACAATTCAGTATGAATTTGCAACCTTACAAAGGGCTGCTAATGTTTCTTGTTTACGATAAAAGTTTTTAAAGGTTTAGTAACATTCTATATAAATTTGTTGTCATTTAAAAAAGTTTTTGTTCAGTAGCCATTACTTTTCTGTTTTTCAAGCATTAAGACACTATTTATTTTTCTTGGAAAGTAGCGCCAGAACTAGAGCTAAGTATGACATTAAAAATAATAAATTCAATAATGTTTTAGCGAGTTCATCTGCATTTTCTCAATGTCATCCTCATGTTGATATCATCACTCTCCTAGGAATTATTTGATTGTTTTGTTTTATTATAGCATCCTTTTTCCTTTTTTTGATGAAATATTTCTGTGAATATCCAGGTTAAAACTTAGAAACAATTTTTAAATTTATTACTGGGCATAGGTACCTTTTTGTCATAATTCCCATCACCATGCCTATTATTTTGATTTTTAACACAGTATATACCTTTATATCAGTACAGTCTCCTGTTTATACATTTTTCATTTTAGGTTGTTCGGCTTGCAGCAAAAAGTAGGGAAGCAATTGACTCCCCAGTGGGATTCTTAGCCCTTCATAACCAGGTTCGAAACATGGATAGCATGCCTGAACTGCAAAAATTGCAACAACTCAAAGATGATCAGGGCGAGTTATCATCATCAGATGAAAAAAGATACAAAACTCTCAAAACTTCTGCTGAAAAGGAATTGTTGCAAGTATATCTATCTTTTTTAGTTTTTAATTTTTAAATGGCCACTATTAAAAATTTATTTTTTATTTAACCTCTTCTGAATTACAGTTTTCAAAACTATAAGAATGTGTAGGTAGCACCAGGTGTGATTTTTTGGTTTGTGATTGATAAAAATGCAGTTAAATTTTATTAGTTGGTTAACTATGCTTGAGAGCATGTCCAAATGTCCAGTAAGAAAGTCCATAAGAAAAAATATTTCTTAAAAAATAATTTTTTTATTTCCAGCATGCTGATGTAATCTGTACTACCTGCATTGGTGCTGGTGATCCTAGATTACGAGTTTCAAAGTTAAGATTTCGATGCGTTCTTATTGATGAGTCAACTCAAGCTACAGAACCTGAATGTATGGTTCCAATTGTTCATGGAACAAAGCAGGTGAAGTCAACATTTTTTCTGGATTTTCAGAAAAAGATTCTAATGCTCATAGTTGTTGAAATTTATGGTTTTCTTTCAACTTTTTCAAATAATATTGGGTTTAACATTAAGAATTGTGGTACAAACATGTTGGTATTTATTAATCACAAAAAAAACCCTATGATTTCCTTGCAATATCTTGTTACTCTATTTCTTTGGGTGAAAATTAACCTTAGCAGAAAAAGTAACCTATGATAGTTCTGCTTTGATTTCAGACAAACAATGAATCTATCTGGTGTTAAATGAGAATAATTGAAATTATAATCTATGTAATTTTTTGTAACATTCAAGAAGAAAATAAAAGAATTGTTCTTGACCAAAGTCTCCCCCAAAGTATATTTATTTAGTTATTTTAAGCCTTAAAACAGCATTTTTATATATTAAAAAAATTCTCCTCGTTACTTTTTTTAAAAATTTTATACAAAGTTAGAGTTACCATAGAGAGCGTCTGTTAACCCAAATGGCTACCTACCAAAGTTGACCCTAGTATTGTATAGTTTTTTTTTTTTTTTTCATATAACTAAAATATTCTTTTTTTAATATTTTTTTAGCTTGTATTGGTTGGAGATCATTGTCAACTTGGCCCTGTTGTTATGTGCAAGAAAGCGGCGAGGTTGGTTAGATTTTAATTATAAACTTACCATGTAATGATAAATATTTAACGTACAGCTCATAAAGCCTTGATTATGATGCATTGTAAGCTTAGTAATTTACTTTAATCTGCTTAAAATATTGAAGGTGGTTGGTGTGGTCAAATTAGAACTACCAAGTTCTATTTAACATATTAAGACCTTCATTTTACATGCAAGGGGAAATTTAGTCTAAATATCATTTAAATGCGAAAAGATGAATATTCTGTTCATGAAACAATGAATCTTATGAAATTAATATGTTACATTGGGAAATATTACTTGCGTTCTTGTTTGCTTATAGAAATTTCTGAATGTTTTGCTGTTGGTATTTGTTTCATCAAAGTATAAGTTTTCCTCAAGAAATTATTTAAAAGCAAAATTAGGAAATTAGCGCTGACAGCAAGAAATCTCAAGGTAAGTTTGTGCAGTGCTGAATTTTGCCTAATAATTTCGAGGGTTGGGTATTAATTTTTAAAATTTCAAAAAAATATTTGGTTTTTAGTGCTGGTTTATCTCAGTCACTATTTGAAAGATTAGTTGTGCTTGGTATTCGACCAATTCGTTTACAAGTACAGTATCGTATGCATCCATCTTTGAGTGAGTTCCCATCTAATCTGTTTTATGATGGTACTTTACAGAACGGAGTAACTGTAGGTAAGTTCCATTAAAATCATTTTATATATGTTAACTTTCATATAATTAAGTAAGTAAGTATTTATTCACTATCAATAAAAATTTTACAAAATAAATGTTAAAAACGTCGTTTTAAAAAAAAA
>JAUZNK010037091.1:0-17805 GCA_035046665.1 Euphysa ruthae
TCCATTGTAGGTGTTGATAGGAGTATTATATCAGTTTTTTTTTTGCACCTGATCATGTTTAAGATATTTTCTTGAACAGAAGACACAACTTATATTTCAAGGCAGCTTATATTCAAGGGTGGCTTCTATTAAACTCGAGTGACAGAACTTTTGTTTTCATTCATATGAAGTCATTGCACTGCAATTAGAATAGAAACAAATACAAAACAAAGCGCAAACATTTGTTTAAATTTTGATAGAAATTGCAAATGACAATGACAGAGAAAAGGAAAAGTTACGACTTAAAATTCAAATAATGTGTGAATAAGTATTATAAAGAAAATATCAACAGAGAAGCTGATAGAAAGTTCTCTATCAATGAAAGCAGGGTTTGGCAATGGAGAAAATCTTCCTCTTCCTCTCAAACCAAAATGAAAAAATTTTCTGGTGGAGGGCGGAAACCAGTTCTTTGAAACCTTGAAGAACTATTGGAGAAAATCATAGATGAGAAACATCAACATGTACCATGTAAATTTATAACTGTTTGGACACAGCAATTTGCTACTAGGAATAAATATCCCAGGAAAAAAGTGAAATAGGTGCAATCCAAACTACAATCATAAAATGTTTGGCAAATGGCTAGATGAATGATGAATGGACTAAAGATTGGGTCTCTCATGGGTGGGGAAATATAGCCTTCAACAATAGATTTCTTGTATGGAACTCTTTCAAGAAGTCCAACCGGCTGAAAAAACCAGTCCTGTTAGAAGAATCGAATGGGAACCTTGAATTTATAGCAATTTCAACAATGGACGATGATGTAGAAGTTGAAGTAGAAAATAGAGAGAATGAAGATGACTTAACAGATGAGATAATCAAAGAATGTGAAATAAATAATTTTTCGTAAAAAGGTTATTCCATTTGCAGCTTCAACTTAACCCATTTGAAAAAAAATAAATCCAAGCATGGCTTTTATTTAAGGGCGGCTTCTGTTTGAGAAAATATGGTGTATACATAAATAGAAATTAGTTTACCATATATAAAAATTTCAAAATCTAATTTTGATGTTCAAAGTCCAGGTTTTCAAAGCAATACTTAGTAAAAATAAATGAAATATAGCATATGTATCATATTTTTTTTCTGATAAGAAAGCTTTTATTAGACATTATTTCACAAAGCAACTCTTCACTTTAAACTCAGACCTTAAAGACCTTAAAAAATATCTTAAACATGATCAGGTGCAAAAAAAAAACTGATATAATACTCCTATCAACACCTACAATGGATGGTAGATTTAAATTTATTTTGAAATTACATCATAATGGCAAAAAATGAGATATTAGGTGAAAATAACAAATTACAGATAAAACCCTTGCAAAGAGAAATTTTTTATCAAAAACTATCAGATATTACACTATAAGATAAGAAATAAATTATCAATAGAAATTAACGCACAAATAAAAATAGTGACTTTCGTGAGATTTATTCGTTACAGTAAATAAAATAATATTAAAATTTCATCTTCAAAATGCTTTAAAAGTTTTTACTGACTAACTTTTTCGGTGAATATAATTAATCACCAAAATATGAAAAAGTTTATCAATTGATAAACGAATTTTTCGAGCTCACGCAATAACTTAACGAGTGTCATAAATTTTCATAGTGATGACTTTTCAGTGACTTATTTTCTCTAAAAAAAGACTCTTACACATCAGATTAACAATTACAGGGGTGATTTTTTTTTAAATCTACGATATAGTTTACTGAAGTTAATCTAACAAACCGCTTACCTGAAATTGGCCAATAGACAGAGTATACCCTGCAGAATCAATATATTTTACATTGTTACATGCATAAGACATATTCTGTGGAGCAAATATAGAGGTGTAATTCTCATTTTCATACTGAGATATATTACATTGATAAAGTGTTTTGAAAGATTTGTCATTCATTTTACCATTGACACGGATTTCTTTACAAATCCATTCTCCAGTTGAGTTATCTGTGTGCATCTCAATGCTAAAAAATATTACTGTATTATTATCCTATGAAGTGCAAACTATTTTATACATTTCCATTGAACAATTTGAGTCATTGTCATTGTACCTTTCACCTTTTTATAAATAAAATTATACTTCACAATGCCCAATGATCACTGAGGATTTTATCACCTTTATGTGAATTTTGTAAAATAAAGTCATGATTTTGACCAAAAAAAAAATAAGAACTATATTGAATAAACTAACTTTCAAATTCTGTTATATTTTGAAAGAATATTTGGTTGATGGTGATGAGAATTTTGCAAGAAAACAAAATAAATAAAGTTTCCTCATGAATTTCATTGTCCAAAGCATATTTTTTTAATGAAAAAATTAATAATAAGGAATTTAAACATAAATAGAATTATTGTTTAATAGATAATGTGAAGAAACACTGCAAAACAAAGCAATATAATCAATTTTAAAAACAGGCAAGGAGCAGGGTGTTAGCTACCTGGACGGCATTGTGTATAGCTCGTTAAATTATAAAACGTGTTGAAGATTTAAAAAAAGACAAAAAAAAAAAAAGTTTTAAATTAAATTTTAAAAATTTAGATCTAGAAGCCACTAGGCAAGAAGTTAAAGAAGAGTTAAAACTCCAAACTTACCGCACCGAAATGCTACTCATACGCTGATTAGACAATACCCGGATTTTAACCCAAGATTTTGCAGTTGAAAGGCAGATGCTCTACTGACTGAGTTATGCTGTTACGATTTATTAACACTAGCTATTATAATAACAGGAAAAAGTTACCCTTAATTCAATTTTTTTTCTTCTTCAATAACACTGGGGATTGCAATATTGTGGTTGCTGCTTTGTTGTTGTCTTTGACTTTACTAGCGATATCTCAAGTTAATATAAACTAACAACAGTAAACCCCTTAAATTTCATTTCATAGTACGCAAGAGTAATTTATAATCATATCATTAATTTTCTTATTCTTTATCAGAATGTCTGTTTTTTTTTCCCTTTGCTAAGTGTTTCTGAAATATTCAGAAGGGTGTAACTAATAGAAGCATATTCCTATCACAGTGGAACATGCATAAAGCAAAATTTTTAAAACTGTAATTGATAATTTCGTGTCTCAACTATAATATTAAGAAAACTTCATTATTAAACTCAGTCAATTTTTAAAAAATAAATATTCAAAATATATTTGATTTACCTTCTCTTTTTCTTCATGAAATTATATTATCGGTTATTTTTTTGAAAATGTAAATATGATAAATAATATAAGCTCGTTTAAAATGAAAATATGGAATGAAAATATAAAACAATTAAAGGAGTCTGTTTTAGTAAACGAAATAATTACATTATTGTATTAAAAATTCCAAGAAGGGGAAAACCCAGTTTATTTGCTGCCTTTAATAAGTGCAATAACACGCATAATAGTATCAGCAGCAGATAAGATATACTGTTGTCGCTTAAGATAACTATGATAATATTTAGATGGTAAAAATTAAGGATTTGGATTCATATTAAAAAGAAGAAAGCCAACACTGCAACTCATCAGCAAAGAAACTTCACAAGCACAAAAAATTTATTAGATCTGGAATAAATAGTGAAAATATCTACATTGCCTGTTATACTCTTAAACGAGGTATGGAATTATAACATATATACAGCATTAAAGAGTGATTTCTCATTACTACTGCATATATGGTACCGATGCTACTATATTGCAGTAGGACAGAGACCAAGAAATTAATAAAACAACTTAACAGGTGTTACATATAGCTGTGTACGACATTAAATATTCTTCAGATGTAAAAAATAACCAAAAAAGAATTATACAGTATCAGGTGGTGGTATACAAAAGCAATTTACTAAGTCCAAAATTAACAAGTTTTACAAGACATCCTGAAGAAGTTACTTCACAGGTTATTATGACAAACATCTATCAGACAGGGAAATTTTGGATAAAAACATTTAAATCCATTAACATGAATGCCTGAAACATTAAGGCAATAAAAGAGCTCAGTAAGGCTATGTTAGATTAATAGATTAAGGTTGGATGGATATGCATACATATTTGGTGTGAGCTGACTCCCACTGTCTAATCAGGTAAAATGAACTCTGTCATAAACTTGGAAAATTAAAAAACCAAGACTTCTTAATTGAATTTCTTTACAAGTTCAGTTTATAAAAAAAAACGCTTAGATGATGTACTAAAAATTTTATAAATAATAATATCACATTTTATAATTAGTTAATATAGAATTTGAAAATCTGATGTTTAACACAGTAAAGTTTAAAATTCATATCTAAAGCTTGATTGGTCAGTCAATCTTTCTCAATGAGAAGAAAAAAATAAATTAAAAAAAAAATTTCTTCTAATTTCTTTTAAAATTAATCTTGAAAAAATATTTCAACAAGTTTTTATTTGAAAAAAAAAAGTTTTTAGAAATTTTAAACAAATAATAGCATTTAGTGACAAATCAACCCCTCGAAAATATATTTAAACAACAACACAATTGAATTTAAATAATTTATTAAAAAAAAGTATATATATATAATATTTTCAGTTCAAATTTTATTTTTTTTTTCTGGTTCAGAAAAACTTTTAAAAATATAGCGAACTATCAGAAATCACCTGAAAATATTTCACCAGGATTTAATTTTCGGACTGAATCCAGGCACTTTTGGAGTCTATAAATTTCATAAAAACCTGACATGCAAATTGAGCCCAGTAAAAAAAACAATATTTGTCGACAGATGAACATGAAAATCAAAAAATGCCCTATACTATCTTTAACTTCATGACATATTTAGTGAGATTGGCCATATTTGTTGTGAATGCCAAAAAATTTTTTTTACAGATAGTTATATAAAGGTCAAAAGATGTCGTCAATGTTCCACTAGCTTTTTCTCATATTACAAAAATTTAAATATTTTCAAAAAAAAGAGACAAAATGACACCAATCTTATATCTCATAATAATGGTTCTAAATATGTAATTTTGGCCACGAAAACTTAATGTTTTATAAAAAATTAAAGTTAAATCTTAACATAACATCGGCCCTGTAAATCTTAACATAACATCAGCCCTGTAAATCTTAACATAACATTGGCCCTGTAAACATGAGTTATAATAAAAGCAAATTATTGCTTTGAAAGAATTCTTAATAAATGCGTCACTTGTATTAAATTGGAGAAAATTTTCAAAAATGGTGACTATGAATTTATATTTTGAGGGGTTAGGTACAAATAAATATCTCTGTCTAAATACACTTAATACTTTCAACGATAAATAGAAAAATATATACTTACAATAATTCAAAGTCTGAAATATTACCAGATGTAGATTTAGTCTTGATGTTAATACTAAAAAATAATACAATTAACCAAAAAATTATTCTTAGTCTAATTCATCAGCAAGTGGCTCAGCTCATATGCTTTACATGCACTAAGCCTCCTGTTAGAACTTTGCTGTGTGGGGGGGAGGGGGGGTGAGGCGGGGTGATCTTTTAATAAGTTCAACTTTCGATGATCCCTCGCCATTGTGGTAAATAAATAAAAAAAAAAAAAAAAAAAGAAACTCAAGTGTTTGATATGTCATAAAAATTTTAAGAATACTCAAGGCTTGTCGGTACATATGAAATGTAAATATGAAAATTTGAATTTTTTGGTGATCGCCCCCTTGCAACTCACTTATACAATGTCCTGTTTAAAGAACTTCGAACTGTATTTTTGTTGGCAAGACAAAAAGGTGGATTTCAATTGGCTCTGGTCAAAAGCGAGGAAGATAACACGTGAACAATGTGGAGAAGGCATCGTCATTCGCAAACATTTGTTCGTAAATTTTATGAAACGAAATCATCTGAAACATACAAAAAAAGAAAAAGTTCTCGAAAGAAGAAATGAGAGCTGACTTGCAAAAATGACATGTCACCATGGATGAGCAGTTAATTTACACACCGAAATGAACGATGACTGTGATAATAAATGGAGATGCTTTTGACCATCTCAAGTTTTAATTTTGGCCAGTCACCAATGCCATTTACGACTGACATGAAATGAATGTATGCCTACTTTTATAATGCGCATAGGTGGATCGGTAATTATGTTTAGAATGGATTAAAAGAACACTGAAACCTGTCGTTGAAAATTCTCTGATTTATTCTTCGACAATCTTGATGGTCAAATCACAGCTGAATCCAAAAAAAGTCTTTCAGATTTAAAACGGGTGTCATGGAATATTTAAAAAAATCCTACTGACCTCTGGAAACCAGTCGATGTGGGTTATGCAAATCTATTACAGATCCTCGCTAAACAGGAATTCTTTAATTGGTTGGATGATAACGAAAATCCAGAGAAGTGGTATGGAAATACAAATTTTTGGCAGGCGAACGTGAAATTCTCATCATGCACTGGGTCAGAAATGGTTATTGAAAGTCCTGCATACAATTCCTATCGTTACTAATTATTTCAGAAAACAGGTTGTTTACTTACTGCTGACGGCTCCGACAACCATCTTGTTCACCCTGAGGGATTAGCAGATTACTCTGTGCCTACTGAACTTGATCCATCTGATTACACTCCTATTCCAAACAACCTACCATACTTTGACAATGAGGAAGAGATTGGTGAAGATATTGAAGAGGATATAGATGTGGAACATAACAATAATTTCGAAGATGGAGACAGAAATATTTTTGATTTATTTTTAGAGTGATCAAATGTAGTCACAGATATATTTCTTTCATACTTTCTTTCATACTTTGTCTACATCTTTATTTCTGTTATCCTACCTCTTTTGTTGGTCTGCATGTGTGTTTGGTTCACAAAAAAAAAATGTATGAACAGATCACCTGATGTTGAACATTTTCTTAAGATTTGACGATTTTGAGGCTGATTTTCTTATAGACTTTTTCTTATAAAAAAAAAAAAAAAGGTATATGCACCTTAAATGAATTGCCGTGTGAGTTTTATGATTGGTTATTGAGCTCAAAGTAGCTTGATAAGTTTGAAAAAATGTTTTAAGCAAAAAAAATTTTAACATCGAGCACGTGTGGGTACGTATTAAACTATATACATGTTAAAATTTACAGAACAAATTATTTTAAGAAAAATTGAATTGATACTCAATATGTGAAAAGGGAACAAAATAGTTTATATTATGCAAACTGTTTTTCATAGTATACTTATATAATTTCAGGAAGACATGAAATCTTTTTTTTTTTTTTTTTTTTAATTTATTTATTTACTTAATGGTGGGAGATCATCGAAAGCTTTATAAAAGATGAACACCCACAGCAGGGCTTAAAGCGGAGGCTTAGCGCATGCGAAGCGTATGACCTAACTCTGAGCCACAATATATTTGTTGCTTGGATCTGCTGTAATCAAAGGAATTTTAAAATTTTGCTCTACTCCATGATGGATAACATGCTTAGTAAAACCAAATGCACCTAAAGTCATTTGCTTCTTTGACATATTTATTAAACACAACTGTAGCTAAACAAAACAATGTGAAATAACATGAAACTTCATGATTATAAAAGATTTGAATTGACAAAGCACTGGTTTTATTAAACAAAAACAGAAATTCACATCTTGTTTATCAGCTGATGACAAATACTTTGCAGGGGAGTAAAGAAAATTAAGAAATTCCTAAAGAAAATTTCAGCCTCAAATTTAGCATTTGCTAAAAAACTCCAACCTTTTTTGAAGAAAATTTTATGATGTCATTATTTCACAGCCCAATGAGTCAACAGATTCTTTTTACTTTTTTCTTTTTGAAAAACTGAAAACAATAAACTGGCCTAACTTAAACGCGGTATGTAACAGACAGACAAAAACTAATGCCCTTGCTTGGCTTGCTGGAGTTCCTGAAACAAATTTTAAGATAATTTAACATAAGCAGGACTATTAATAAGAAATTCACAGTTAAGTAATAAATTATTGATACAATTATTGATTTCGAAAACAATTTTTAGGCAAGCGACAACATAAGTGACAACATAACATAATTCAACTGATAATAGGAGCAATCTAAAATTCATGTAAAAATATTTATGCTCTTTCACAAGTGCTAGTTTGTTCTAGAGTGATTTTAAGCATCATACGGCAAGGTCTGAAAAGCATATTTCTTAGATTAGGAACGGTATTGGTGAAATTGCATTGGATTTATGGATTTTGGACCAAATATATTTCGCTTTAGGAATTGGCCTAAATATTTCCAATAATCAGCAGCCTATAACTCTTGCAAATTCATAATGACATAAATAAAAACAAAAAAGTTGGAAAGCACTGTTTTTGTTCGCAATAATGAAAATCAACAAAGGCAATTGGATGGCTTTTATAAATAAAATCAATATGGTGATTTTAAAGAGTTACAAACCATATCACCTTTATTGAAAGTACAGAACATTTTAATATAAAAAAACATAAATTTATCAATACAAAGAAAAAATTGTTTAGATTATACATTATCAGTATACTAATTAAATACTACATTTATGCAAGTGAAATAAATGTTAAAAAGAAGCTAAGACCTAACTAACCTTTGTAAAACATCCTTGCCACCACATGCTCCATTAACAGTCCATGAAGAATTGATAAGCTCAATAAGTCCAGATTCCTTATGTCCAAACTTGATACTTGAGGCATACAGGTACACACAACCTGAGTTGTTGAAGAAGCGGCCATTTTTGAGGTTTATTATCGAAGTTGGATCCTCCTCAACTGCTAGCAAGTGACGAGAAACTAATGATGGAACACCAGCCATTTCTTCTACAGATAATAAATTGACAACAGCCTGAGGTAACAAATATTTAATGATGTAATTCTTAAGATTCAATTTTAAATGAATGTATTAGTATCTACGATATTTTAAATTATTATTCTTTATTAATCTTATTTGTTTATAACTATGATATTACTAAACAGTAAATAAATAAATTTTTAAGATTTTTTCAGTTTAGGTCTAGCACAGCAATTCTAGCTAAATTTTCTCGTATTTCTGAAGAAGTCTAAATTACAGAAGCATGAAATTCAATGCTGCTCTCTACAGTTTTTTTTTTCTGAGTGCTTCACAGGGCTTAAAAAAAATGATAATCAGCAGTGATCTATAGCATAATCCAAATCTAAAATTACAAAACATTTATTATTAAATAGATTCAAACTACACCTGGAAATTAGCTATCATGCAACATTTTTTTAAGATAATGTTTACAGTTGTAACTTAATAAAATAAGTTTAAAAATCAGAGTAACAAATACTAATGTATGTCCTTCTATATGAAATAAGCGTAACTGAAACCCAAATTTATTTTTTCAAAAACTTTCGCTCAGCTTGTTTTGTTTTAAGAAATTCTGTGTTCTTCTGAAAAAGCAAATTAATGAATTTGTCTTTTTCTTGTCCTATCATCAAACATGCTGAAAACAACAGTAAAAACCAGATGAGTTTAGAAAGATATCCTTTGATGAGACATCAAGTTTTATAATCTTTTTCGAAGAAGGTAAAAATTATTTTATCTACTTTTAAAAAATTCCCCTTCCCTTTTAATTAAATGTTATTAATCTTTTACTGCTATATTTATTATCTTGACTTTTGGTAATGTACTGTCTTTGTTTTTTGGTTGTTTTGTTTTTTGTTGTTTGTTTGTTGATGCTTTATAAAAAATATCATAAGGGTAGGCTGTAACTACAGTTATTGTGTATTTTAATACTCTTTCATTTCCTTCTCTTCTGTTTTTTTTTCTTTTTTTTCCCTCGAGTATTGTAATCCAACTAGGCGGTCACTTATTTCTCGTACAACATTATTAATAGTGTTTTATTCCTCGCTATATATTATATAATTTATATTTTTAAAAAATCAGCATTGGGTAACAGGTGAGGTAGCTGAAATATTGGAGCATAGATTTGTGAAAGTATGTGTCTGTATTCAGAAAGTGAACAGGAACTGAGCTTCAGTAAGATTTTTAGAAGGTAGAATAACATACCATTGATTTCATTGAAAAAAAGGGAAAAACACAAAATATATTATGATCATCAAAATCCTGAAAACAATTTATCATTGCAAAATATTGCTCAGCAAAGTGATGCTTCACTTGCAAGCAATAAGTCAAATAAAATCAATTGTGCATTAAAGCAGACACAGCCAGTTGCAACAATAGGGAACTTTATCACATTCCGAAAAAAAATCTGTGAAAAGGAGTCTCCATTCTTAACACCATTCGTGAATAAAAGAAATGGGGATCCACCATCTTCAACATAACTACTTGACAAATAGGCTGAACACTACAAATAATTTCTAATAAACTAATCCTTCCAGGTAACAATAAGGTACCAGCTGCTGAATTTGACTTGAACTGATTTTAATGTCAATGCTGGTACTTTAAGCTAGGAAGAAATTTCAAAATCCATCAAAAGTATGAAACTAAGAATGTTATCTAGCAAAGATTACTGCACAAGCTCTCCGCTATATCAGACATAACTTCATTGAGCTATTTCAGCCATTTTTTAACAAAGTATCAAAAAAAAAATATATAAAAAAATCAAATTTTACAGAAATATCCATGTCAGCTACTGCAAAATGTCTAATCACATTATACTTAATCAATCAAATCTATGACCAAGTTTCAACAAAGCTACAACCATTTCAGACAGATTTTTGAAAAAGAAAATGCTGTAATGAGCAAATACTCCACAAACTTTTGAACAGCAACATGAAGAAAGTATTTCAATAGCCAAGACATTTATAGATCTAAAAAAAGCCTTTGACTCAACAATACCAAAATTTAACGAGCAAAATCCTTAGACATCAAAGTTTCTGAATAAACTGTGAGTGTCATAAAATTTCTTTATAATGGAAGTTCCTCTGCAGTTCTAGTTATGGGAAATCAAAAAAAAATTCTAGTGACATCTGGTGTTCCCTTTTTTATTTATTTTAGCTATAGCTTTTGTTTTACGTAATGCACCTACTACTGACTTAAAAACTCACACACATGATCTGCTTTGTGATCTTGACTTTGCTTACGAAATTATGTTGCTTGACTCAAATGAATGTTAAACTTAACATAAATGAAGGATTTGTAGAATAATAGACCTGAATATAAATCATGAAAAGAAAAAAGTTATGATAAGAAACACCCATAGCCAATCACATATTAGAATATCCGAGAAAAGTAAAATCAAAGTTGATGATCATTTCAAATACCTGGGTTGATGCATTGCAAATGGTTAGTGAAATATTAATAGATGAGAAGTCTTAGTGTTGAGTTAATTATGGAAGCTTACTACAATAAGGAAATCAAATAATCTCTCCCTTAACTTCAAGCCAAAAATATTTGACTCGTTCTTTTTGTACATTATCTTCCATGATGGTAGAACAAAGAATTGACAAAGTAAATGTTTTAGCAGGGGTAATCAAAGCAATCAAAGTAAGCTACCTTAAAATGACAGTACAGATCACTTGGACACTTGATAAAAAAAGATGACATAGCTCAAATTACCTTATACCAACAAACCGATGCGAAAAACAGATACGCAGAATCTGCTAGCTTAACAATTAAGATATTAAAACTATCACAAAAAAAGATAATATTTGACAGAGCAATGTGGTTAAAATGATTGCCACACAACTTTTTTCCTGAAAGTAAGATATAAGCATTTTTTAGACTGGTAATAGTAATAGATATGGGGAAGTAGGAATATTCATATCAGAGAAGTGGATAGAAAAAGTATTGGATTTCAAGTGTGCCGCTGATTGCATTATTTTATGAAATTTTTGATACGTGATAGGATCATCACCTCTGTGTCAGTTTATGTACCTCAGTGTAGACTTAGTAAAGAAAAAATAAACAAGTTTCATGATAAGTTAATAGAAGTCACATCTAAATTTAAAAAAAAAAAATGAATGAAAATTAGGTAGTGATTTTAATAGATATCTTGGGAATTGGAATGGAGTTTATAGTGATGTGAACAGAGACAAAAGTTTAAAACAAAGACACATATAAGGCACTTTATAAGGCATCGTTCAATAAGAGGCTGATTACTGATGAGTCAAATGATTGTCAAACATAAATAAACTTTCGCCTAGTTAGAATTTCAGACAAGAAGGTAGTAAAAGATGATGAAAGATTTAAAAGTTATAGCAGGCAAAGAGTATCAAAAACAAGAAAAAGGTTGCTAGTTTGTGATATAGATTTGAAGAATAATAAGCAAGTTAAGAAAAAGTATATGCCGCATCAAAAGGCCTGGAAGTTGAAGAAACAAAACGTAAAAAGACAATTTACCACAAAAGCACTTTGCCAATGATGGTTAGGGAGATAGTGATAATGTTGGAAAGTACTTTGAATGCTTTGAGGAGTAGTCTTCTAGAAGCCATTAAAGATAAGGCAGACCTAATTGTGTTATGAAGAAGTTTACCAGTGTATAGAGGAAAATAGGAGGCTTTGGAAAAAATCAAAACTAAATGGTAGTAAGAATTTAGAAACTAAGTGTTTGTACAGCAGTGTATTTAGCAAAGTCAGAAGTAAACAGAAACAGATTTGCAGCTGGGATGAGAAGGGAAGACCAGCACAACGAAATACTTAAGCTAACAAATCAAATGAAAAACTTATAAGGATGTTTGTAGGGAAGATATGTAATTATGTAATTAATGATATGTCATTATATAATGATGAATATTTCTTGGTAGCACAGAAAAGGAAAGTCAGATTGGAAAAACCATTACAAGAAACTACTTAACATTGAGTTAGAATGGGCATAGAACAGTTTTTCAGTATTGCAATAGAGGAGCCAGCTTTGCAAATGAACTCTTTAAGAGTCGGGTTTTTTTATAACTGCGCGTTACAATATAATATGCGTGTTGTTGTTTGAAAAAGTGTGTTCTCGCCTAATATATGAATAGGGTCTAAATATGGTCCTGTGGATTTTAAACAATTAATATAATAAATAAGCAAGATAACATCTCACCAATCCTAAAAAAACCAACATAAAATACTCTAAAACACTTTCTTTGTGTGATAATGTACAAAAATGTTTGTGTTTTCTCTCCCGTGTAGATCATAAAATTCCAAATGTACTCAGGAATTTTGCATGTATACAGAGTTTATAACTTAATTGCCCTTTCCAAAGCAGAAGAAGAGATCAAACGACAGAAATATATCTGACTAGCATCAATAGAATAATGACTTCTAGTGACATTCATCGAGGTAATGATATTTCGGTTTAATTTTTGCGTCCATTTGATATTTCTCACCTAATATTAACTAAGGCAAATAAAACTTCTCATTCAAATATATTCTATGATTGCATGCTTTTATGACCTTTTGGCTTTTTTGCCTCCCATAATTTATTTAACATGTAATACAAATGAATTTAATGCTTGACTATAACACACTGATAAAGGGTTGATGCTAATCTTAAAGGGTTAAGAAAAAATGGTTAAATGATACCGTATATACGTGTGTATATATATATATATATATATATATACATATACCTACTGATCTTCAGATCTTGAAAAATTTGTAAAATGGCAGCAGAAATGCACGAAGATTCACAAATGTGAAATCATAGATTCTTTTCCGCATTACATTCAGAAAACAAAATAAGAAAAAAAATTTTACCTTTGAAGGCTCCTGCGAAGTGAAAATAACTGAGAAAGGCTTTCCAAACGCCTCTACAGAAGATATAATCTGTTTCATATGCTTCATATTCTGAGTATAAACATCACTTTTCATTTCATCATTAATAATTGGCTCAAGATGAAAAAGTATCACTGCTTTGTTTGATTTTACATCATACTTCCAGTCAGTCAAATCTGATGAAAACACTTCTTGAAAACTGTCACCTGATGACTTACGCATGATTTCATCAATTCTGTGATCAGATGTTGATACAGAAGGCAGAAACAACGCATTACTTGTTTTAGCAGCATTTTTTAAATATTCAAAAGAAGTTGAATACTTGGTAAAATCATCAATACTCAACT
The DNA here is from genome assembly GCA_035046665.1 of Euphysa ruthae. Taxonomy (NCBI): domain Eukaryota; kingdom Metazoa; phylum Cnidaria; class Hydrozoa; order Anthoathecata; family Corymorphidae; genus Euphysa; species Euphysa ruthae. Next base: position 13,960 of record JAUZNK010037091.1, read on the forward strand.
ATAACAAAAGAGAAAGTATAAATCATGACAAATTGGAGAACACTATAAGGTTACATATTTTAAGAAATAAAACTTAGTAAAAAAAAAAAGGTGACACGTTTTCAGAGCTATTAATTTGAAATTAGTATTAATTAATTTTATTTATTCGGAAAAAAAAAAAAAAATTTTTTTTCTGGAAAAAACTGGATAGAGATAATCATGATTTTTACACAAGTAACTATCAAGCTTACAAATTATTATATAACGGGAATTTATGTCTATGGCCAACAATACATATAACTGTATAGCTCAGTGCACAGCAAAAAGCAAATTGTAGCTTTCCAGGTAACTCAGAACATCTCAAAAATATTATGCTATCATATTATTGAAAAAAAAAGTTATCATTCCTGATGAAAATCAGCTTGCGAGTATTTTAAATCGTTACTATAACAATATAACTGATGACCTAAACATCCCTAAATAGAATCCTAATTTTATTTCATCGACCAATGATCAAATTCAAAACACTATCAAAAAATTTAGATATACCAGCAATTAGAAATAGGTGTAAGATAGTAAATCTATTCTATCCTTTAGAGAAATAAGTTCACATAAGGTTTTTAGAGAAATAATGAAACTAAAATATCACAGAAAGACAGGTGGCAATATCCCGGTTACCATTTTACAAGTGGTTAACAAGAAATTGTTATTATTTTCTTAATCATTAGCCAAATGCTTTAACAAATATTTGAAAACCGGAATTTTTTCCAAAAAGTGAGCTGACATTGTCCACGTGTATTAAAAAAGCAAAACAAAAAAAAAACCATAGACTTATTAGTCTGGAAACATTATTTAAAACTTTATTTGCAGACTTTAACGGAAACCCTTAGTTTTGTTTAAATTAGGCAAAAACTGATTTTTCAGACAATCATGGTCAAAATATTGTGACACTTATATATTTCATTAAGACACAAGATATTCAACTTTTGGTTTATATTTTGGTTAATAGACTTAAACTAGACCTAAGGGATGAAAATGACAAGTCTGTATTAATTTGGGTTTGATATCATTTTCGCGATTTTGGCCACTTTTACAACATGTGTTAAATTTGTGTTAAAATTTCATGAAAGCTCATATAATATGGCCATAACATTTACTATTGAAAAAACGAGAAATTGTTTTAAGAAAAAAGAATACAGACAGAAAAAAAACATTAAATATTTTCTCAAACCTGCAAATAAAATATAAAAAATGTTAAGATTTTAATGGTTTAAATTTAAGTGTGTTTAATGTTATCATTTACGATACTAAATATCTAATGAAAATTACCAGCAATTTTTCTATAAATGAAAGTTATCTTACTTGGTCTTGCAGAAAGAACAAAACCACTTCACTTTCGGAAATTGATGTCTGAATATATTTATCATAAACTAATGATGCTTTCAATGACTGGCCAGCTGATACTTTATCGTTATCAGATACCACCCTGCAGAATGAAAAATAATTACAAGTCTAAATCACATCATAGAAAAGAAATTAGTACACAACAATTATATATTATAAAATTAGAAAATTTTGCTTTTAAACCTCTCTATAGTCTTAGAAAATCCATTAAAAAAATTTAACCCTTCGAAAAAAATTTTTTAATGATCAAAAAAAGTATATGAATGGAAAACGGTTTTTTCAGTACAAGGTCCTAGATTTGCAGGGATCAAAGAAGTAATTTTCAGCAGAAGTAGTTTTTTACTATTACATTTTCTCTGAATACTCTGGTCAAACCACACAAATAACATGGTGCATTACACTCCTGGATTATTTATCAGCCATATTACTTGGAAAATTGATATTGATTTCATAAGTCATCAGTTTAGAGAACCACCTACTAATTTCTAGGCGTCCCTGGATAATTTTCTGCAAGTACAAAGCATCATATTATTAAAACTCATACAAAATGTTAGCACGAAAAGTGCTCTCATTAAAGAAAGTAGTGTCTGCGTGACGACCACACGGACAAGTGTTTATATTTATCATCGACCTGCGCATTTTTTTTTTTCATACTTTTATGAATTGTTTTATTTAAATACGTTCGTTTTTGTGTTTAGCAAGGTAATTCCACAGTGCTGTCGACTTTTTTTATCGTATATTTAGATTTCAAGTATATTCCCAAAATTTTCTCTTTTGACATGGCTAAAGGGAGATCGCATTAATACCGGAAATATGTACAACCCACTTTTCCTAAAAAATTCAGCTAAAAAAATAGCTCACTTCCAATGTGTACAGGTTTTAAACGACTGTGATACCTCTCGTAATGCTTGTATATAATATTTATATTACTTTTAATGATAATTTCTTCATCTTTAACATGCTTTTTACAGAATAAAAAATAATAAATATAGATCTAGGTATATTAGAACATGTAAAACTCACTTTTTCGGAAAATTTCATAAAATAATAATACACTTCCACTGTGTACAGGTTTGAGATGGCTATGTCTACACTAGATAGGTAGTACAGTAAAATGAAAAAAAAAATGCTTGGAAATAATAGAATGTCTTCAAAACGTTTTTATAATTAATCCAATCTGTTAAAAAGATAATTTTACTCAATAAAAAAGCATCTTTTTTTTTATTAATAGAGAATTGAATGAATTGTTTGTATAACTTTTTTCTATAATATCAGTTTTTTTGATGTCGGTGTTAAAATTTGATTTTTACTAAAACCATTGCCCAATTTTAACTGACTTTATATAGAAACTGTGATTGCTACAAAACGGTGTAAGCTATACACATGCGGTTTTTTTGCAAAAAATGTATTGTATTCTAAGGAATATATACATACATCACATTAAGAAATCTCGAAAATAATACTTAAAAAGTGGTTAAAAGTTATTAAAGTTTTATATTTTTGTAAACAGTAGAATATCATTTGAAAGATTATAATTTCAGGATAATATAATAGTCAAAGTATTCTTAGTAATATTGTAATGCTCCATAGAAATTTTATTTTGTTTATTCTTAAGAAATTTTTTTGTTCTTTCAACAGTACCGTTCCACCTTAAGAGCTCCATATATAGGTTTTCATAAAATGTCTATATATTTGGGTCGTCTCCATCCACTCATCCAATATTAAAAACCAATACCATTTTGAAATTCAGGCGAAGGACTTTTAAATGAGATATATTATATATAAATTAAGGTTCTTTAAATTTTTTTAGTGCCCTCCTTACACAAAAAAGTGTATGAGCAAACTGATTCCAAAACTAAAAAAAAAAATTTTCATGCGCTTGTACATGTGCGATAGAAATTTATCCTTTTACGATTTGTGATTAAAAACATTAAATCGTCAGAAAATCATTGTCCAAAAAGTACCCAGAGGCTAACCACTCAACAGCGATCAAATTTTGTTAAAAAAATGCAGCGTAATCAAAACAAAACATACTAAATGTATAAATATTCTTAATCTGCATTATATCTAATGATGGCATTAGGTTCGCCTCTTTTCGGCCACCCTTTCCCTTCTGGGAAATAAAGAAATATAATTTAATTTAATTTATTTATTGCTGTTTATTTATTTTAATTTATGATAATTTATGATAATGCCTTTTTTTTAAATACTATTCTTTGGCTGAACCAATCTCTGTATTTTTTTATATGTGATGTATAACTGAACCACAATGGAAATATTGTAAAAAAAAGTTTCCTTAAATGTTAAATAACTGTTATATTGGTACACTCCAATGTAGATGAAACTGAAGACACAAGGGTCAATACCTGATGCACCTGGAAGACTACAAACTTTAACAGAAGATGCTGAAAATCAGTTAAATAAATGTGTTTGGACATTATGTAATGTTGGATTCAGCCCAAC
>JAUZNK010037102.1:0-17803 GCA_035046665.1 Euphysa ruthae
ACTTACTTACTTACTTACTTACTTACTTACTTACTTACTTACTTACTTACTTACTTACTTACTTACTTAATTACTTATTTACTTACTTACTTAAATACTCTGTTGCTTAATTAATTGCTTTCTTTTTCGTTGGCTCGCTCGATCGCTTGCTTGCTTGCAAGTTTGCTTGCTTGTTCACTAGCTTAATTGTATACTTTATTACTGACTTCCTTGCTTGCCAAACTCATTGCAGCTATAAATTTCACGCTAGACATACCTAGAAAGAATTGTCGATAAGGCCGTTTCATTTATTGTGGCGTTCATATCGGATGTCAAATGGTAGTTTTCTCCAGAGTTTTGTTTAAATTATATCTCATGCCGAGTTTTGAATTTCCCCAACCAGACCTCTTATGCATTGAAGTCGTCTTTACTATTTAACAGCAATAGTAAAGACGAAGTAAAGACCGAAACAAATTTCACTTGATGATTGACTTACAAGGAGGAACGTTTTTAGCTCTCATTTGTATAAACCATTTGTGATCAGAAGAAAAAAATTTTTCACACTTTTCATTGGCAAAGCGCTTGGGTTTCACAACAAGATCACTAGAGCAGAACTTGTTAAATATGAAGATATTTAACCTCTTCAAAGTAGAGAAAGTACTTGCAGGAATATGATATTTTTCACACAATTTTTTACTTTGATGGGACCAAAACTTTTGTTCTAAAAGTGTAATTTTTCGAGTTAGGGAGCTAGAGAGGTAAAGAGTATTATTTATAGAAATGGTATCCATAAATATCTCAGAGTTTAGCTGATTACATTTTCCCCATTTTGAAAAAATAAAAATAGCTGATCAAAATTTTTTGGTCTAATTTATAATATGGGTAGAGTAGGGTAGAGGAGGGAGTGTCAACAGAAGTTGAAGTAATTGTAGTAGTAGTAATAGTAGTATAAACGGAAAGTGAGATTCATGAAAATTTAATTTCACTGTTTTATTTTTTTTCTTCACATTTGACATTTTTACTGTAGTGAAATGAATATGTGTGTATGTATTTTAATTAAAAAAAGAATCTACACATGGCTCGAAACTTCACATAAGTTTCTACATTTTATCGTAGAGCGACAAAATGTCATACAGGAAGAGTTGTATATTAAATACACATGTCGTGGTGTTTACGTACTGTGCGTGTGAGTTTGTGAAACACGAAAATCAGTACGCGCGAAAACTTTGTTTGGCTTTTTTTTCATTTGATTTTCTTTTGCGAGAATTAAGCAAATCTCCTTGCAGATCTTTTTTAACCTATTTTTATTTTTTTTTTTTTTACCCATTCATGGGCCGAAACCCCATGTTTTTGAGGCAAAAAAACAAAAGCCCTGGTAGACTAGGGTTAAGAGATAGGAATGGAAAATAGGTACACCTTGAATGAAACTGAGTAGATATGGAACGAATATGGCTTTTGCATAAATTACATGGTAAATTGTACCATGTCCACCAACAAAACATGTAAAAATGAAAAAAAATTTAAAAATCAACAAAACGCTACAGAACAAACAAAAGGCGGTTTAGTTGTGAAATTTAAATATGTATCAGCATTTATTCTGGATAGAGAGGACAACTAAAATGTAAAACCAATAAAATACAATAAAAGTGCCAATTCTCCAGCTTGTTCACAATATATAACCATTAATCTTTATAGTATGTGTGGATAAGTGAATTTTTGAATTTGAATGTCTCTTTCCAGTCCCTATACACGTAATATCTAAAAAAAATGGAACAAAACAGATACGGATTGTAAGAAAACATAGTGAAAAAGGGACAAACTTCCCTGTGATTCGTTTGCAAAAAACTAAATTTCAGTGATGCATGTTTTATGTAAAACTCACAGTGAAATTGAAATGTTTGCTTCTCTAAGCTAAATTATGTATCAAATTTATAAGAGCTGGACATAAACAGTAAAATCAATATTTAGAAGCATTTTTATAAATTTTTGAGGAGAGATAATTATTTCCATAGAAGTGTAAAAATGAAAATATGGCTTGGAAATATTAACTAGGGAAAAAAGGCGATATACACCACTGAAATTATTGAGGAAGAAAAAGGCTAGTGTGTAGTAATTTATAACTCCAAACTTCACACAATAAACGAATCGATGTTATGATATAATTTCACTGTGTCATTGGTTAATAATGCAATATCCAACTCATCCACTTCAGGGGAAACTACTAACAACACACACAATTATAAATACATCTCATAAAAAATATTGAGGGTTATCGTCCCAAAGAGTAGTTTCAGCGTTGTGTTCTTTTTCACATTTGAAGCAAGAGATTTAGATCCACAAAAGTTCAATGAAAAATTCGATTTCTGATATGTGCTGTTTTGTAGCAATGATTGCAGTTAGTTCGACTCTCTCTTGATGCTATTGTAGTCCCATGGCGCGTTTCAACAACGATTTTCGTTATAATTAAATACTTCACCGCCGCTGAAGGTGATCATTGATGACATCAAAGTATCCCGTGGAGTAGTAGTTACATAAATACAATAATTGCATCTCTTTACTCGTACTTGATTAGCAATATATTCTCCACTTTCATCAGTTTTGTCTATCATCGAATCCCATAAAACTAATGTTGGCATATGCATCATATATGACCACATATTTGCGTTTCTGATGTTGCCCTGTTAACACTATATGGGGCACGGTTGCCATATTGCAACTAATTCAATATCATTCGGTGCTTACATGAAAAGCTAAACTTTGTATATTTCAAACATTTAAAGAATTGAAATTTGCTAGTTATTAATTTGTGAACACCAAAATTCAAACGAATTTTAGGAGTTCAAGTGCACACAATTGATTGTTTTTTTATTGTATATGAAAATGGATATCACATATAAATATTATGCGTTTGGAGAGGTCAAAGGTTATGTCTTATTATACAAATAAGTTTAGGATAAGAGATATAGTTTGATTGGATACTTCAATTATTCATAAACAGTATCCTTTGCAAAATCGCAGATATAAAAATATATGTTAAATTTGATAATTAAAAACAAAATACTCAAATGTCTTTATACAACATCTGAAGCTTTGAATCCTTAGTCGGAATCAGAATTGTCTTGTCTTGAAAGTGACAATGATTGTGTGATTTGGAGAAAATAAAGTTTTTATGGTGAAAGTGATTTAGATAAGAACACAGATTTGAACACTAGATCTTTGGAAACTGAAACTTTAGCACTCCATCAACAAGTGATAAAAATAACACGGAATATAGGGAAAATTCTGTGAGCAACGTAATTATAAATTTAAATGGCAATCTAAAGAACCACCGTTTGTGAGTTTAACATTGCTTGGTGACCCTTTCAGCAACCCACTGGAAAACTGTGAAAAATGCTGCTGATAATTTTTTTCTAAATTTATTGGACAGATAACATATTAAATCTGATAACGGAACAAGAAAATTTGTACAGTTTTCAAAATAAAGGTAGCTTTATAGAAACAAAGCCAAGATTTTAGTCATGTAGATTTTGTTGTGGGTTATTAAACATTCTGATTATAGCATATATTGGGCTTCAAAGACAAGATATCATAAAATTGCGGATACAATGTCTAACATTCACTATAAAACACGCAGTAAATATATTCATGTAGTCCATAACTCTAAAACAGATAAATAATCAAATGAATATGATAAAATATTCAAGATATGACCAGTACTAAAGGCTGTTAGAGACAAATTGTCAAATGATAGAACCAGGACGAATTCACTTTATCGATGAGTAAAATAGTCCCTGCCAAAATAAAAAAAGTTGAATTAGACATAATCCCAAAAAAACCCAAAAAACGTTGATTTAAAATGTCTGTCCATGCTAGTCAAAGTGGCATCATGTACGATTTTTTTTCTCTATGCAGGGAAAGATAAAGCGAGGGATGAATATTGTTCAGCAGAGAATGTTATTTTTTGACAACTGTAACAATCAGAGTCAACGGACTGACAGTGAACTGTTAGAAAATAAAAAAAAATATATATATATATACCGATATCACATTTCATATCAAATATACATGTTGCTCTCTGTTAAAAAAAAATACAATGTAAGCAAATAAGCTTAAGGTATCTATCATAAAATCAAAATAAATAGAGAAATACTTTTATAAAATAAAAGTATTTACGCATTTAATATTCAACGCTTAATGTATATACAGAGCAAAATCAAAAACCAGCTGAGACACTTATGTGCGAATCGGAGGGGAATCCTTGAAGATAAATATTATATATTTGTAAAAAATAAATTTAAGCGTCAAAGAAACTCTTTCGACCTGGGCATCTTATATCGATGTATCCCTTTATGATAATTAGCTGATTTACTTTAATATCAGTGATGGCAAATATTTCTGTGATACTGGATTGGTAACTCACGCTATGAAACTGAATATCCATGTTCGAGTCATAAAGAGTAAATCGATTTCCCAAAAGTAAATTGGTTTCAGTAGGATTGTATTTACCCAAAGCAATTTGATCATGAGGAATATTGATTGCTTGCTCTGAAATCTTTCTTTGGTAGTGTTTAAATAAAAGAGGAAAAATATCGTTTTGGGATGCTTGCAAACCATTTATTTCTAGAAAAACTCTTTTTAAAAATGAAAGAATTCTTCTTCTTGATAATAATACTTTGATTTCTTGTGAGAAGGACATCGTGAATATATTTAATTCTTATTATACTAACGTAACTAGCACCTTAAAAATTCGTAAACGGGTTTCAAATTCAATATTCTATAGTGATTCTACTTTACGATCCGTCAAAGTGTTTGATACCCATTTTAGCATTTGTGAAATCAGAAGGAAGCACCCCATTATAAAGCCCTTGAATTTTTCTCAGGTTTTACCAGATGAAGTTCATGACGTCATTGTTAAGCTAATGAAGGGTAGTACTGATATGGCTCTGTCGCTTTTGAAAATCATGTCCTATACACACGCACCTTTGATTTGTGATTGCATAAACACATCCGTTAGCATTTGCATCTTCCATGACTAGATGAAACGGGGTGATGTTTTTCCTGTCCATAAAAAGGGGATACCTCTGATAAAAGGAATTATCGTCAAATCAAAATCTTTCCTAGTGCTACTAAAGTGTTTGAAAAGATTCTCTTTCGACAAATATTTGTGATTTTTGGAAAAGTTTTTCTACCCAACACTTTTTGTTTCGTCGTCTTCAGAAGAGGTAAAAATGTCTTGATAGAAAAGGATTTGTAGATACGATTCTAATTGATTTGTCTAAAGCGTATGACTGCATATCTCACAATCTTCTCCTGGCTAAACTTGCTGCATATGATTTTTCTCACAATATTCTGAGACTTGTAAAAGGCTACCGCTCTTTCGTGAAGCAAGGATTAAAATTGGTTTCAACGTTTGGTGAGTGGTTAGAAATTACACTAGAAGTTCCTCAGGGTTCCATTCTTGGACCATTTTTATTTAATATTTTTATTAACGAAATATTATTTTCTATAATCGAATCTGAGATTTATAACTTTTCTGACGATAACACCTTAAGGGTCTGGGAGAGAATTCTTAAGCAATAGCAATATGTATAAGGGAACAATAACATTTGCGAAACATAAATTTTTCAAATATTCAATACTTTGTTATTGATGTAAAAAATCTAATTTGTTACAATGTAAGCCTCCTGACGGATATCCGAATGACAAAAAAAAAATTCTGTTACGGATGTCAAACCAGTAAAAAATGTCTGTTACAGTTATCAACCAGTCAGAACATCTACAAAGGGTGCAAATTTTTGTTTGTGTAATACCCCTTGCATCAGAGAGATTTCTGAAAAAATGGAAAAAATATTTAGATGTTTTCGGGTTCCGGACAGACGGCATAATTTGGGGACAGGGAAGCAAAAGATTTTGAAAAATTTAACCCAAAGTAAAATTTTCCTCAAAAATTGGAATTCATCGTTTTTTTTACTTATGGATGATTTTTCAGAAAGTATTTAAAGAACGGATGACTAGAAAAATAAGTAACGAACAAACTGACTTTGAAATCATATAACCACATCTTCATTACATATTTGTCCAAAAATGAAACAAATTACGATAACAACCTCTAAGGGAGAGTAGTGCTGCACCAGTAGGTTTTATAATGAAGCAGTACTCTGCTGAGATAGTAGAACACTACACAATGGAGGTTAATGACCAGTTAACATTACAACGAGAAATTCTGTTATGAGGTGTTGCCTAAAAAATATATTCATAATTTGTATTCGTTTTTAACTGTTCACTAGAGAGCCCATCTCTCCCGTTCTTTTCAGGGAAAAATTATTCGTAATTCCTTTTATACATATACCATAAATCACCCTACTAATCGAATGAGGGGGATGAGCTTCTCCAGAACAAAATTGTATCCTTCCTCTGTTAAACTGTAGGAGTTCTGATGAAATGGTGATACCTCACCAAGAAAAGTTCAGAATTAATCGATTTTACCCTAACCCCATCAGAATTCCAGGATTCAATCACACTCCTCCAATAAGTTTTTAGGAAATAATGCATACCCACCACCAGAATTCCACTCAATTTCATCCAAACTCCCATTGGAATTCCACTCAAAATATTTGCATACCCCATATTGGAATTCTGGATTTCCTCAGCAGTGAGGGGTTACAATTTTTTTCTGGACAAACTGAATATAAACAGCTTCTTGTCTTTTTTATTATTTTCACATCCAGACATAAAAAATGTACTCAAACCTTTTGTTGATGTTCCATGAAGTGTGATATTTTCATTCGCTACTCGAGATTTTTGTTCTACCACTAGATAACAATTTGCTGTTTGGTAAAATGATGTACATAAGCAGCAGATGGTTCTAACTTTTTTTTCGATTTCGTTTTTTCACAGTTTCTTTTGACGATTCCACAACCATGCGCTTTTTTTGGTAAAAGGAAAGGAACCACGAGAAGTATTAGAATTCTCTTTTAATTAAAACCCAGGATTCATTTCATTTTATGATTATAATACTTAATATAGAAGGCCAACACAATTACTCGTAAACAGTAGTCAAACAGCAAAAAGTATTTTCCATTACTTCTAAATCCTGGTTGCAAATATTTATAACCTGGTATGTGTGATAATAAATAGACTTCGAATATCCAGTTCTTTTATGAAAAATTAATTTATGTTTTATTGAAGTTCTGATGTCTTTTGTGTTTCTTCTTTTGGAGATAATATCAGATGTGTTGCATCATGATGAGAAATCATAAACATTTTATGACAGCCTGGACATCAAATTAGGCAGCAATATCATTCCTAAGATAAATATGATATAGTCTTGTTCCTAAATATATGTAGGATCTTAGATTAACTGCTAATAATTTGTAGGAACGTGAGATGTACTACTTGTTTCATCTTGTTCATTCATATTAAAGTTACTTAAAATATTACGTGCATTTAATTGTTGCATTCTACCAAAAGCTTTTTACAATGAGAAAGAAATTTCTTGTTTTCCGGTCAATGAGAAATAATCTGAAATCTTCTGTTGAAAATGTTGATTTTTTCAACTCTGTAAGAGATGCATCAATCATTGAATCATCTGTAGCAAAAGGAAAAACTTTGAAACTTATCTCCACATTTGTTGTGGCAAAAGTCAAAACGATGGAGTATTTCAGCTATATTATTCGTATTCTAGTTTGGTAATAATTGAGTTGTAGTACGACACAATTTATCAGTGTTAATTAATGCGTTATCATGAGTAAAATAGATCTCTGAGATATGTTGCTCTACCTAACGTCACACATAAATCTGATCAAATTGAAATTTTCTTTGTTTCATTATTCTAAAACTTATTACTGCCCTGCCTGTCCATGCTTAAACCATGCACTTTATGAATGGTACACGCCCAACTTTAATGGAAACTGAGTCCATTCGATGACAGGTGGATTATTGTTGTATTTTTAATTTAATATTTTCTTCAACCTTTTCAAGAGGGCCCCACATATTTTGTCTTGCAAAATGATCCATTTCTGTTAACTTAGAACCAGTGCCTGCATAGTAAAGTTTAACATGTTTTTTACTAACCCATTTGGATTAAATGATAAATGTTTAAAAATTTCAATTTGCTCATTATTTAAAGGCTCTTCAATATCTATATTAACCGTGATCAACCGTGATCATGACCTTTGCGTCTACTTTTACTGAAAGGATGTGAACAAACCCTTTTTTTGCACTTTGATTTTGCTGAATTATTTTTTCAATGATACTTTCGTGAAACAATTTTTAGGAAGACGTCAATGGCGTGTATTTTTGACATATATATGAACTGAATCACTTGGGTAACTTGGATCACCTTCTGTAGCAAACCATGAGCTAAATTAAACAGCTTCCATAAGTAAGAAAATTTTTTCCATTGTTCTCTTTAATCACATTAAACAGGCTTTGTAAGTACAGATAGTAGTTGCAAAAAATCACCAACAGAAATAATTATGACTGTTACAAAATCATTTGTATGCAAACAGGCAAGTATTTCACATGATCTAAAATGAAGGATGAAAAATTTTTTATTTGAAACCATAACTAGAAATTTCATCAATTATCATAACCTGCAGATCAAATAGAATATTCCGCAAATAGCATAATTTTTTACGATTTAAGCGGGTGTGTTTATTACCTAGAAGTACTCCTAATGCTTTATATATTGTTGTTCCACTAATCTTATCGCTTCCACTCCAGTTGGTGTTAGCAATAAAATCTTTAGTTTGTCTAAAGGTCCTGCCCGGTATGAGAATATTTTGATCAGAAAATGATGAATGTCTTTACAAAGTGTGATTTCCCTGTTTCAGCATCTCCTGTTATAAATAAGTGTAATGGTTTAATTTCATAACTTTGTAAGGCTTTCTGAATTTTCACACGTTGTTCTGCCAAATTAAAAACTATATCAAAGGTAGCATTTTGTTCTTTATTTAATGACCGAATTTAGAAATTTAATTCATCACCTTGCATTAATAGCACAGTCAAACTAGGGGCAGTAACTGTTTGTATTATTGATTAATATCAAATTCATATCATTATTTGATACGTCTTGTTGGACCTGGTTGTTCTCTTGTTATTAAAATGTATCTTGTATATGCGATAAATCTGCCCGTAAATCCGTTAACGCAGAATCTGCTAAATCACCATATAGTTCAAAGATTTGCTTATTCTTAACAGTAATATCATTTACACAGTCTTCAAGAAGCTCATCAGAATATGTGCCACAATGAATAGACTTCAAATTATATTTAATTCTAAATGGGTAAAAAATCAAGACAATGTGATGTGCATACTTTTCGGAATCAATATGGCGATTTGTCACGATTATTCGAATATTTTAACGTGAGGCCAACAACGAATTTTACAGACTAATTTTTTATAGATGGTACTTGAGCTGAAGGTATAGAAAATCATTGGAGTCGAACCTGCAGCTACATGACAGAAACCAAAGACTCAACCGCTCGTTCAGATAACCATATATCTTAAGAGAGCTAATATCTTCAGACAGCTTTGACTTGACGACACCTCAACTCAAAAACATTTTTTTATTTTCAAAAATCACTTCTTGTAAAATGACTGGCTGACTGGCACTAACAGTATCGTTTAACGTTTAATGCAACAAAACGATAATACGATAAAAATTCTGCTTAGCAAAATTCATTGAAAATACTATATTTTTCATCTACAAAAGTGAGATTTGGCCTATCCATATACCAATTAATCGAATTATTTTAAATACAATACAACTATCTTCAGGAAGTTCGTTAGTTTCTTCCTTGCTGACCAACTCGATATCAATTGTGCGGGAATTAAAAGATAAAAATATACAGAGCATTTAATTTTAGAGTCATGTGCTCTAGTAATGAGTTGGACAACCTATCACCGCATCTGCTAAAAGACTGTGCTAAAGAAATCTCTAAGCCAATATCATTCGTAATCAATATTTCATTGATAAAATCTAATAGTTCCAGCAGAATGGAAGAAAGCCAAAATCACTCCAATTCATAAGTCAGGTACAACGAAAAACGTAAACAACTATCGTCCGATCTCAGCTTTTCCAACAATATCACAAGTGCTTGAAAAAGCTGTGCATTTACAACAAATGAGCTACTTAGAACAGCATAAGCTTTTATCAGAGTACCATTTCGACTACAGAGAAAAAAGATCTACTGAGCTTGCCGCAATTTCGTTTCAAGACAACATAAGGAAATATGTTGTCCAGAAGAACACTGTTGGAGCAGTTTTTCTTGATCTATCCAAAACATTCGACACCCTTAGTCTTGCAAAACTGCTCAACAGAATGCCATTGCACGGTATATATGGTTCAATCGTTCACCATACACTTTTCTTTATATGGTAACTATCAATAACGGAGTCAGCAAAAAGAAAGTTCCTTACTATAGAGTAATTTCCGTGTTTTAATGCCAAATGAGCTCCAGTTGCAAAAAATCGATTGTTATTTGTCCAAAGTTGCTGGTAACCAAAGTTAATTAAAGATAACCAAGAGTTTAAATGAATTTCGAAACACCGTGAGAAACTTCTTTTTTATTGGAATCCAACAAAACTCTGATATCACAAAGTTAAAATTTTTTAGATGAAAAGGCATTTGAATTTATTTTAACTGGGTTATGGTTGTGTACATGATATCCTTTTTTTTTTTTTTTTTGCCTACTTGGGTGTATATCAGATCAAATCTTGAGTGGAGTGAAAATTATGTTCTAAACAAAATTAATTCTAAACTTAAATTTCAATATAGAGAGCAATCTTTTTAACACCAGCATTTAAAAGTGCTCTATGCAACGCACTGACTCAACCACATTTTGACATCGCATGATCTGCCTAGTATTCAGCTCTTAACAAATCATAGCAATGACATTATCAAAATTAGGAGAAAAATAAAAGGAGAATGGAGAACATCTCTAAGAACATTAGACTGTTTAGAATAATAGAAAATATTAACCGATCTTGTGACTTTTTAAACCAATAAAAGGAAACTACAATCAATTGAGCTTTTATTGTTATGGTTAAGGTGAGTACGTAAGCCAAATAGGGAAAAAAGAAGATTGAAATCATTTTTATTGGCTATTTAATTAAGCCGCTTTAGTTAAAAATTTAGTTAATTTGTGAAAAGTAAAACATAACTAGCTTCTTTTAGGGTAAAATTTTATTACCATACTAATTTCATTTAGTATATTCTCGTAAATCTTCACGTGTTTATTCTCGTTGTTTAACGTAAAAATTTCAAATTACTCGTTTTACTTTACTTCAATGAAATTCTCTGTAAATTTGCAAATGATTCTTAGAATATTTAATCAAGTATCTATCTTTTTACATTTCTCTGAATTGATTTGTTTTCAGAATAGATTATTATCCGTTATACCTCTAATATTTTAAAAAAGTTCGACAATAAAATTTTGTTATCATTTTTTTTTTTTTTTTTTTTTTTTATTTCTTTCCAACTTATCTGTTATATTTTTAAATACAACAAGCTTAGAAAGAAAATTTCATAAAACAACCATAACAAATTAAGCTGTGGTCATCTTAGCTTGCGCAAGATACATGTTTGTATACTTGGTGAATTAGCTGGGGTATTCTTTGGAATTCATGTTCGATTATCAAGTTAGAAAAATAAATGGGGAGCGCCATGGACTGGAGCACTGCATTAATAATGCCAACATTGTTTTTAGACAAAGTTCAATGAGAACCATTAGAATTAACAAAGAGAGAATCAATTTTTAAAAAATGAAGATATAATTTTGTATTTAAATTGAAAAATATCAAAACTTTATATGCTTGCCATCAGAGTCTATAGGTGACGTCATTGCTGAGCAAAAGAAGGGCCAATTTCAAAAAACAACCGCAAACTTAATTAAGTTGTCAATGCAGGTGGGTTTATGCTAATCTGTCACCAAGATAAACCTGAAATTTGTGTAGGCAGAAAACAAAATAAATCTGCCTTATTGGGCGAGCAGCTGAGAAATCCTTTGGATCTCCAAAGCGGCAGAATTTTGTGATGATCCAAATGTCTAAAAATCGTTCGTGATTCTCAGATGAAAACGCTTACCTGTTACAAGCATAATTATTTACAGAAACAAGAAAAAAAGCTATAAATATTATATTTAATTTGAGGGGTGGGTTTGAGACTGATTAGAAGCTTGCACAAAAAGATTTATTATTGCTGGGCAGTTACTCTAAAATCTTCTTTTAACGATGCAAAGTCGACAAGCCCGTGTTTTTGCTACCAAATATGACCTCTACATTGCAATCGGTCAGCATTATTATGTCCTCAAATGTTAGTTGTAGAGTATAAGCTATTTAAAGCTTAATCAGAAAGATTGAAGTGAACAAAAAGCCTTCATGATGCCGAGTGATGTTATATTCTTAAAAATGTCTTATTCAAAATCACCACTTTGAATAAATCAGAAGCCTCTGATATCACAATAAAAAATTTTTTTTATTATTTTAAAACTTATGCATGTATCACATCAATCTTAAAACATATAAACTAATCCTAACGAATATTCCCATCAAATAAATGCACTGATTGGATCTAAATCTTGATCAAAGAAAGGAAATATGACATTTATCAAATTTTTGTTTGTAGGTGGTGCGATTTTTATAATAAAAACATCTCAATACGATGACGTTTTAATAAATGGAAACTCTAGATCTTCCAATTTGATATGTTAAGCTTGTTTACATTACATTTTAACAAAATATAAAAGCTGTCAGGATTTCATAATAACCTATTACCAATGTAAGGTTGTTAACATTTCTATTACAGACAATTCAAGAGCGTCTCAGATTACAAATATGATTTAAAGTAGAAATAAGTTGCAGGATTATTTTTGATATATTTTATTATCGAATAAAATTGCAATTTCTGTGAAGTTTTACCAACAAGAAAAGCATGTGACGTCTGCTGGAACTATGCCATTTAAAGTAATATCGCTTGTACCAATATGCTTTGGCTTGGTTTTAACCTCGACTATTGTTGTGAGTTACGTCTTAGGACTGAACGGTAACATTGGTTCTACTCTTCATTATATACCTTATCCAAGCGATTTAGGTTTGGAACAACCAGAACGAGGAATATTCAGTATTGGGCTTTGTGTAAGTGCTGTTTTAAGTTTCATCATAACTTTTTTGCGTTTTTTACAAGTGGAAGATTTTTACCCCAAGTCTTGCACAGCTTTGAACATTTTGGCATTATTTATTGGTTTGTTAACGACAATAGGGCAATGTATATTTCCATCAGTAAGTCTAAAGGAGCATTATATTATACACTACACGGGAGCAGCGATGTTTTTTGGAGGTGCATCGTTATATATGATACTACAAGCAGTTATCTCTAGGAAATACCCGTATAATCACTGCAAATGCGTTATAAATCTAAGAATCATATGTGCTATACTCAGTGTACTGTTACTGTCTTCGTATATACTTGGGAGGGTTTTAGCGCCAAAAGATAAATACCGCTATAGAATTCCCCACGTATCGGAGTGGTTAATAGCAGTTATAATTGTAATTTATATGACTAGTTTTGCTTGGGATTTCCAGCGCATTGTTATTAAAGTTAATAGCTACGAGCTAATACCAAGATTTCCAATTAACAACAATGAAAAGCTTATTAAAACTCCAGAGTCTGTATTATAAAAATATTTGTATTATTGGAAGATTATAAACTCAAACAAAATTATTAGACACAATTCAAAAAACTAAATAAATTTATTTGAGGGTATATCAGTGAACAAAATTTTGTAATAAAATGTCTTATATTGTAAATAGCGGTACGCGAATTTTACTGCAGCACAACGCAGTTTTTCTGATATAATTATGGTATATATGCTTGTTTTATCTATTTATTTAAGTTATCGACCATATTAACCTTATTGACATAGTAACGAAAACGTATATTTACGCACCCTTTTAACGCTTAGTTTCCTATACAGGACTAATTTTTTAAATGAGTGTCTCGTAAAGAGCAATTTTATATTAGCAAAGGAAGGTATTTCTCCTTGATGAAATTCAGAAATATTACAAGTCCTTACAAACAGTATACCAACACAAGAAAGGCTAAAACTTCAAACTGGAGAAAATTCTTATTTATTTTTAATTTAAATTTGTGTTAGAAATTCTATTTATTTCAATTCAATTCAATTTATTTACCATTGAATAATAAAATAGCTATAATCGAATAAAGTAGTAATTTGAAATTTTCGTAGATACTAATACATTCCAACAACATTTGAAAAATTTAAAAGCAAGAACTATAAAACAATTACATATAGCACTTAAATGAACAAATTTTACCTTTCCAATCATTAATTCGACGATTAAAAACTTCTAAGAACGGAGAAATTTTAATTGAATTTGGAAGCATGTTCCAAATAAAATCTTTAAACTGGAACGAATTTTCTCCATAAGTTTTAGTTAATGTGGGAGGAAGATTTAATTTAAAGTTGCTTCTAAGGTTATAAGGAACTTGTTTCCATGAGAAAAGATCTTAAACTAGTTTAGTATTTGTATAATTATTAGACTTATACATTTCTATCATCAGTAACTACAAATTTATTGTGTGCACACTACAGCTGTTGTCTTTAGTAATCAATTCGTCAAGATCTAAGTTAAAGTTATTGTAGCTTGTTCTTAGTGTCCTTGTCTGAACTCTGTTTATAAGATTCATTACCGTTTTGGAACAAAACATTCAGATCAGAGTGCAGTATGAAAAATATCAGAGGACATGGGCATAACCTAACAGTCTTGACTGAGATAATGACAAGGAATTTCATAGACGTATATAGGCACACAGTTTCTTGTTAACCTTTTTACAAATACTAATAATATGACTGGAAAAAGACATTGTGTTATCAATTATTACACCAAACAGTTCTAACCTCGCTTTTGGCAACAATCTTTTATTACAGATAAATAAAGATAAACTATACTATACTATTGGTTTTTACTCCAAGAAACATCAGTTGGAATTTCAAAGGGTTTGCGGCAAGGGAGTTTATAGTAAACCAACTGGATACGTAGGATATTTCAGCTCTAAGTTTACAGATAACTTTATCAAAAGTCTTGTAGCAGGCATATATAGTGTTATCATCGGCAAAAATGCATTTTTCAGTTTATATGAGAAAAATAAAAAATTTTTTATAACTATATTAAATAGAATAGGATCTAAAATTGAGCCTTGAGGAACTCCTGTTTTTATCTCAAGCCATTCACTCAATATTAGGCTTATTTTTACTCTCTTTTCACGTCCTTTCAAATCATAAAAAGTAAACTACACTTTAAGAAATCGTAGGCCACAAACTTGGCTAGCAGCAGGTCATTTTGAATAGAGTCATTAGCCTTAAAAAGATCAATAAGAATTGTACTTACTATCCCCTTCTTATCCAAGCAACTTTACCATATTCGCAAAAGATTTAATAACGCAACTTGCACAGAAAAATCTTTACGAAAACCACAAAAACTATTTGAAAAAGCATCTTTAAAAAAGCCGTTTATTCGTTCAAAAACAATTAATTCAAAGACCTTTGAAGTTGCAGGCAAGATTAAAAATAAGATACTATTTTTTTATTTAATATTTACCTCTGATTTATTCGTGGTAGTCAGAAAATTAGCAGGTATTAAATAAAAAGTTCAACAAATTAACCATAAATCAATAAGAGCTGTTTAAATTGTTGCTCAATGTTGAGTTTTTTGCAACATGAAAAAAAAAAACTTTTTTGTTATTTATTACGTATAAACCTCCGATTAATAGCATTAGCCAGAAAATTAGTCTGAATTTCAAAAAAGAGTATAATACATTAGCCAAAAATCAGCATGGGCCGTTTAAAGTGATGCCCATTGTTGATTTTAACGAATTTTTTGCAATATCAAGGTAATTTTCTGTTAACTATAACGTATATACCTTTGATTTAATAGTGGTGGCCAGAAAATTAACCAGTATTAAAAAAAAAAGAAAAGAAAAATACATTAGCCGCAAATCAACATGGGTCGTTAAATAAACATTGTCCGTCACTGACAATTGTTCAATTGATTTCCAAAAAAGTAATTGGACGATGTTAAATATAGATGTCCGAAGTTAGTTTTACTACGACAGGTTAAAATTGCATTAACTTGGGTCAAAGTTATACACGGATTGGAATAGTGCAAAGAAACGTAATAAGAAGGGGTATGGGACTGCTAGAACATTGATAGACACTTACCTAGTTGAATTTATGTGGCGAATTGCATTTTGTGATGAGCCCTTTCAAAATATATTGACACATATACGAATGGTTTATCCACAATAAAATAAATCGGCCATTTTTATAGCCGCAAACATTTGAAAAGCATTAATTGTTTACAAAATACACAAGTTTCCTAGTAGGGACTTGTAAAACTCGGCCTAGTGTGTGCTTCAAACAATTTGCACATAGGGTTTTGTTATTAACTGATAGAAAAAAAAGAATGGTAAGAATATATTTTTTTTTGTCACTACTCAGTTGAGTGTTAAATATTTGTAAGGATGTTACTAATCTGTTCTCTAAAAGACTCGTACAATGTATATCTGTAAATGTAGCCGTCATCATCATCATCGTTATTTGTTACATCATTACATCAATGACGATCTTATTTTCAATGATGTTACACCCAAAAATGACATTGAAAACGTATTTGTTGATATTCTTCTCCCTTGTACCAAACCTGTTACAGTGGGTATAAATTACAGGCCACCTGATATTAACAACTTTTTGAGCCTTTAACCCACACTTTGCACCAAATTTATGAGGATGGAAAGGATATGTTTATTTAAGGAGTCCTAATGTTAATCTTTTGAATAGTAATAACAATTATATTCTTGAAAACAGAGCTCTCACTAAAATGCACTTTTAAATAAGTATAGTGAATTTTGTTCTACATTTGGTCTTACAAAGCAAATCAAGGATCCTACAAGAGTAACATCAAACACCTTGTCATTATTATATCACATTCTTTCAAATGCTTTTAACAAGATCCCACAGCAGGGATCACTTGAAATTTCTTTTCTGATCATCAGCCAATTTTCTGTATCCGCAAAATCACTAAGTTTATATCTGGTTCTAAAAAGTTCATAAAATCCAGAAGGATGCGCAGTTATAGTAAGGACTTACTAAATGGAAGATTAAGCCGAGCAAATTTTCCAAATTAAGAAAAGAAAATTTTGATAATGTTAACTTGGCCTTTGTAGATTTTTTACAAAAATTTAAACAAGCTATTGATGATATAGCACCATTGAAAACAATTAAAATAAAAAATAATTCCCATGAGTGGTTTGACAAAGAAGTTGCAGAAAAAATAGACATAAATTTAAAAGGATAATAACAGATGCAGACAAACAACTATTTAGCAGAGCTAAAAATGATGCTCTTGGAACTATTAATAGAAAATAAAGAGAATTTTTTTACAAATAAACTTAATTACAGTATAGGTAAACCTAAAAATCTTTGGAAAACTTGAAAGATATAGGAGTTACAAAATCCAAAAAACCATCCTCACAATCCGATCTTTATTTAGAACAAGGTAATAAGTTTGTTTTCGATAATCTTCAATTTGCTAATGCTTTTAAAAATTTTTTAGAAATCTTTCAACCATTCTTTCAAATCTCCTTCCAAAAGCATCAAATATTTATAATAGCCAAGCAACACTAAATATTTATGGCCAAATGAAGATTTCGAAGGAATTTGAATTCTCAAGGGTCACTGAGGATGTAGTTAAAAACATATTTAATGATTTAGAATTAAATAAGTCACCAGGGTTTGATGAAATA